>JANIJG010008620.1:1290-8790 GCA_024611175.1 Megaceryle torquata
AAACATCCCTGTGTTACCCAATCCCAAACACAGCCCTGTACCAGCTACTGTGAAGAAAGTTAACTCCACCCCAGCCAAAACCAGCAAATACTGTGTAAAAATATCAAATACAGAAAAGCTCAAGGTACTTCAAAGTATATACTCTGATTACAGAATATTTTTTCATGTGAATCACTCACAGCTAAAGCAGAAATCATCAGTTAATTTTCAGCATGGACCTCCCAGGAAGGTGAGGTTATACCTGTCTTTTCTGGCAAGAGTTTATAGGGCTGCTTCCTTTATTTTGTTGTATTTTTTAAAAAAGCAAATGTTATTTTGATGTTAATAACAATCAATGCTGACAGTAGCTGTAATTATATATAAACCAGATGAGAACTAAAAACTGAGTTTACAAATAATTGAATATAAAAACATAGTTGATGTTTTACATAGTATTTTAAAAGTTGTCCCTCTTTGGAGATGTATCAATCGAGAAAGAAGGTAGATGTTAACAAAGACATTTTTGTGATCATTGGAAGCAGGAGAAGGCTGAAAAGTTGCAAAGATTATGCAAGTGCAATGATTTTTGACAGAGGGGTTTCGTTCCCCTTTTCATCAAAAGGGTAATTTCCCCCATTTCACATTCTGTTTACGTGGTCTATTTTACAAAACCCCATGTACCATTTTCTGATTCTGTATTCAGTGAGCATGTGCAGGCAGGGAGTCAACAAGGGACCACAACTGACATTGCAGTACGAGTAGAGGAGCAATTGTGGAAAGGTTACCACTGACACACAGCCAAGAGATTGAATTCACCAGTTGTCCTGTTGGACAGCCTTAATTTGGGCAATTATACCCCGCTCAATATGGACAAACGCTGTAAATCATCCTAATTTTAACTCGGAAGAGGAGATTAGGGCAGCATGGATAAACTCTTTATCTATGCATACAGCACAATATGATTCACTGTAGCAGTATACATACTATCCAAATGTAATCTATATGCTTGCAAAGGAGTTTAGGTCAGCTGTCACAGCGGATTGGCTGTGGTTTCATTATTGCACACTTAGCAAGCACTTAAAGCACTAGAACAAACCGTAGGTCACTCCCAGGGAACAGAGCCCACTAAAAAACTGAGCCCCTTCTGTGTTTGTTCGCTTGTTGGTTTGCTGTGATAGAGGTATCTGCGGTCTGAACACAATCGTGGCCTGATTCCACTGCCAACAGCAGCAGCAACTTTGCTGTTAATTTTACCAGGAAAGTTTGAAGGTACATTTACAGAGAAGTACATAGGATAGTATCTTTGTTAATGCCAAAAGAACTAATGCAGTTAAGCATCTGTGAAGGACCAGAATTAATCCCAGGACAGAGCAGCACTGCACAACCCCGTAATACACTAAACATTCTCACTACAGTTGTGCCATGGCACCTCTGCTCCCAGTACACAGCTTGGCAGAAGCACGGGCCCCGTGTGCAACCCGGGTGCTGTGGTCCACACACAGGCTAACACGGCTCCGCTCCACCTCCCTGCCACTGGCCATGGGGCTGCTCACCACAGCCATTCTCCTTCAGACTCAGCTTTCCTTCTACCTAGCCACGCTTCCCTACACCAAAGTAAAACAACTATATGGCCTGGAAGACCTGTTCTCCCCCTGCCACCTACAGCCACCCCCGCCACAGAAAAGAAAGACCAAATGCCCAGCAGCCCTGGGGGGCAGCCCTTCCTGGCCTTGCACCCTCCTCCTGGAAGCTGTGCCTGCCACGCAGCGGAGGTGGCCATCCCGTGGGCTCCTCTCCTCTACTCTCTCCCGCGACAGCAGCGCGCTGTGCAGCCGGCTGCTTCGCCAGCTCCTGCCCCCAACGCCCTCACAACAGCTGTGGGCTTAATTATCAAAATAACATTTTAATAGTCTCATAACTGAACTCCCTTCCAAACATGCCAGCGGAGAGGCTGCAAGGATTCTTTTAACGTCTTCAGCTAAACTTACTAATAGGCTGCAGTGAAGCGATTAGGCTGTCCTAATGCATGCCATTTACTGCTGGAGCCATCCCTCCCACCTCAAATTGCCATTTGCCATCTCTCATCTCCTAAGTGACTCTATTATCTGCACCAGTGTCGAGGTGGTCAGCACTCCCGCACACCACACCTCCGAGGAAAGCAAAAGACCAGGAAATTATCATGAAGGTGGCATTCCTGCCTCTCATTAGCTGCCTTTTTTTTTTCTTTTCTCTTTAAAGGGACTAATATATTGGTACCCAATCAGCGCTCCCAAGGAAGTGAATGTGCTAAGTGTACTTACGCAAATTATTTAAGATCACTAGGGGTTTACTTGCTTTTAACACTTGGAAAAAAAAAAAAAAAAGAAAAGATTTTCTATGACAAGCATTAGTTTCCTTTTTCACTACCTTCACAACTGAACCATTTCTTGCTTTGTAAAATAATTCTAAAGGGACTCCAAGCTAGTATTTGGCTGCCAAGTTAACTTTTCTGTACAAACTCCAGAGTAAAAGGTGACTGCACACTGAAAGAGCGCTGTGATTTCTCCTCAGTAAATAAGCCATTTATTCAGCAAACTTTTCTTCCAATTTCCCACTTTTTACCATTTCTTTTCATACCATTGTTACTGGAACTGGGCAAATGTTTATTCTCAATAGAAATTTTAATGACAGCTATTAGGAAAGTGGTTAGTTTATCCACGTCTCCTCTCTCCTCACAGATTTCTCTCAACTCCTGCCTTTTTTTTTTTTTTTTTAAACTGCAAATTAAGAAAAAAAAAGTAAAATCTAAATAAATAAATATAAAACAAAAAAACCCCCACATACATTCATCTTTGTCCACCATATCTCAGTGTACCTCACACTGAGGTGCCTTGCAAGCCTGAAGCAGGTATGGCAAGGCTTTTATTTCTATCAGTGTGAGGATTTGCTATGGAAAACAAAAACTTCAGATAGTGTCCCCATAGCTCTCCAAATAAAGTCCTAGCTGCACTAAGCTCTTCCAGTCGACTTTGGTGGGATCAGGATCTTATTCCCTCTCACAACAGGAAATATCTAGCTATATTTTGGGGGAAAAGAAACAGATTTTTAAATAGATTTATTTCTTTATAATAGAGTTTATTACTTTGGATATTAGCTTAGAAAAAACACCCTGTATTGTCATCTGAGGGGCTCGCAGTGCCACAGCAGTCTTTCTGCTCACGTCCATTCTGTAAGAGGGTCGGTCTGTTCTGCTCAAAGAACATTACTGGCCAAGATGAGACACTTCATTGTAACCGATGTGCTATTTTTACTCAATTTTACAGCTGAGTTAAGCAAGGCACTGGGTTGTTGCATGAATTATCTACGGTCACCCATCCTATAGATCTGCAGGCTGCCCCCTCCCCGTTAGCTGAGCGAACCATTTGTTGGTTAGTCAAATTCATTTTGGTTGGTCTGGAAAAATCTGCTTGTACGTGTTTCGTCTGTTGTGCAGCGAGCCGAGGCCGGTGTCCACCCAGCAGATGGAGGAGCGGAAGCACTGGCCTCCACAGATGGAGCCTCTGTACCCTGCCCTTGCTTAACTCACCCGGGAGATGACCCACTAAGAGAGCCAAATATCTCTAATTTGTCTTTACCACTGTTTGTTGTTAGCTTTCTTCATGCTTTAGTAAAGATTGCAAGCAATCGGGGTGTGATAAAGAAAACCAAAAATTATATACATCAAACAGCATTGCTCTGGCCACAGACTGGGAGTTCACAGACTTGGGTCCAAAGGAAGCGCTCCCCACAAGCCTGCAGCAGGGCCGGAGACAACACCTTTGCATCACAGGAGCACAGGCTCCATGCACCCAAAGGTGTGGATCCATGTGTGGCTGCCAGGAACTTCACAGTGCTAAGTCTCAAACTACACTACAATCAAATTATTTATTCTAATATGGCAAAACTGAATATAGACCTTTTTCTTCATTGCTATTCATTATCTCTTACAGGCTAACAGTATCTTTAGAAATCCCAGGATGATCAGCAAATCCAGGGAGATTTAAACCATATTTTTGTATTAAAATAGTCAAGGATGTAGGTGACACGTTGTGGCCCCATGTAATTTAAATGTGATAGATTTAAAGGTAAAAAGCTCTTTGCAGTCTGTTGCAGAGAGTGGGCCAGATTCCCATCTCAATTACAGAGAGAAACCCAGACTAACAATGCTGACTTCCGAGCGTTGGAGTTACTTCAGATTTACATTCGATGTAACAGATTAAAATATAAGCTATTGTGTTCACATCTCGTTCTCTCTAAATGAAATATTTATCTATGCATTACAAATAAGAAAAGTTCTCCTACTTCAAGCTGCCCAAATCTCCTAATTATAAACAGGGAGCAGAGCTTTAAAAAGGACATTCCTCTTCCTTTCTTCATCACAATATCATCTTCAAAACCAGAATATTAAGGAAATAGAAACCAGAGTTTTTAAGGTTTTTACAGTCTGTGCTCCAGGGGAAAACAGGCACTCAGCTACGACTGAAATTGCTTCACAACGTGCGCTTCTGGGCCTGTGTTATCCTCACTCCACAGATGAGCAGAAAATATAGTTTGTTTCTTTTTTTTTTTTTTCCCCCTGGTTTGGCATCTGTGGCTCACTTAATGCTCCTGGATCCTGCAATGTTCACAGGGAGAGACAAAGAGCGCTGGCTGAATATTTTAAAGGAGAAAAAGCCCTGCTCCTGTCTTCTGTAAGTGTGCTTTGTGCATCCTTAAAATGACCCCTTATCGAGATCATGCGAAGACAAATAAAACAACAGCCCTTTTGTTGACAAAAAAGCAGAATCTTTAGGGTCAATTGGTTCCCTTCAAAGAGCCAAGACCAGCACTTCATTTCGAAGCTCATCAAAACAAACAGTCTATCATTAAAATATTAACCTATTTCTGAAACAGACACAGAAGCTGTATCCTCCTGCGTACCTGCTGGCAGGATGGATGCCCTGGGTCAGCCTGCACACGGCCTCTGCTCACCACCAGCCTCCTCCTCCTCAGCCTCCCACCAGCCCGGTGTACAACGCACCCTCCAGCCCTGTGCAATTCATAAGTGCCCAGAGTTACAAAACCATGGGCAGCTTTAATTCTTCATCCAGATTTAAATTTAAGAAAGGAAAGGTGATTACTTAATCTAAACCCTGAAATGAGCCTGAACAGCACATGCTGTTGGGACAGGATGGGCACCTGGGACTCTGCCTAGTTAACTAGAACTTTGTGGCCCAAACTTGGCCGACGTGCACCAAGTGATTCAGCAGCCAGCTGACCACCTGCAATTCCCTGCTTTGCAGTAGGCAGACAGCAGTGTAGACTTTGGGGCTGAAAACAGCAAGGCCACAAGAGCCAGGCACACAACCATGATCCTTCTGAGCCCCCAGACACTAAAACCATCTGAAACACAAAGGCAGTCTTCTCACCGAGCTTCCAGGTTCACATCTGTTCAGCCGCTAATCATGTCATGAAACAATAGGGCTGAACAGGCAAAACTCCTATGGACTTCAATGCTCTTTGTCCAAAGTAAAAATGTATTTAACCATATTATTTGCCAATCAATTTATGCTTATTATCAGTCCTTGTAGGCATCTGCATTTCTGGTTAAGTGATAAGCTATCATGCCCATGAAGCTCTTATTTTTAGCTCACCTGTAAGTGCATCGAGGGACTCAGTCAAGTAAAAAATTCTGCAAAAACACCAGCTGGCCAGTGATACAAGCAACATGAAGAAATGGAAAGCTGGTGATGAACCTGTGTGGTGGAGTTTGAAGCAAAAGTCTAATTTCAGTGTAGTTTTCACTTTGGGGAAGAGGTTCGGGGTTGTGGGTTTTGACCCTCTTCAAGGATAATACCTATTAGGCTACAATCAGTCCACTGGCACCCCAAAGTGTAAAAACAGCAACAGAGAGAGAGAGCTTCCAGTGCACCTGCTACCTTCCAGAACTCTGGGTTACCCATTGCAGCATCACTGTATCAAAAAGCATGCTCACCTGCAGCCCGGTGCTAAGCAGCATCCCTGCATGGCCCTCCAGCACCAACCACTGTGGGCTCCAGCTCTGCCACTGGCTTCTACATACCCACCCTTGCTGCCTAAGCAAGGTTATAAACAGGCACACTGCTAAACACACTCTTTGCTGTCACTGAACAAAACCAGTTTCGTTCATAACTTAATTCATAAGTGTGTTTGGTTTCTGGCAGAAAAGACAGAATGGTCGAATTTTATCCTTGAGCCAACAATAATCTGCATCCTCTGCAGAGCATTAGAAGGACGATAAGTTTTTAACTTTCATAAAGCATAATAAGATATTGTTTAGGTTGATGTGATGCAGCAGAAAGCTCATACGGAAAGTATACACTGGTCTCCTGTTGTGGAGAGCAGGGAATACACTGCCTGTGACTGGAATATGGTACATTATTTGAACTACAGCAAGGCACTAGGAAGTCCTTGCTGATTCCAACTCAGGCAATGAAGAAATGTCCTGAGAGTTCATAAGCAGAGAAGACTTATACCATCTCCGTGATATTTATATTAATAAATGATTCATGTTATTGCAAGGACCACTGCTCAAAATACTTTGCCTTCAGAATTGTGGACAAACAAAACAAAACAAAAAAACGTGTTTCCCAAGATCCACTGATGTGGGTTTACACGGTACTCTAATGTAATCACAAGAACATTAAACAGTACGAAAGTCTTCTCTTTTCCATGGCTGATTAAGCAGTTGGGAACAGAGAATTTACTGTGAAAAAAGCAAACAATTATATGCTATCTGAGGTAAACATTACCTTAGTAATGGAAGCTGAGCTTTAGAACCTTATTGTCAGTAGGGATTAGCATTATAATACTTAAAGTGACATTTATAACACTTACTGAAATTACAAGAATGAAGTCTGTGGAGACACAGAAATGAAATCAGCTCAATGTGTTTTTATAAGAATACTGAAATCTAAGTCCCTTAGAGGAAAGATATAGACATTAACAGTTTTTGCAGGCTTCCATTAGCTGTTCAAATTTGAATACTGTTTCTTAGGTGAGCTCTAATCTTCTTTGAATCCTCCCAACACATTTTATCTGTAAAAAATTGTAGTTAAAAATTTAGTTTGATGGAATGATATTTAAGTGCTTTTCCTCATCTACTCCCTGAAAGAGCCCCTGAGAGTCTTACTGTAATTTGTTCAAACGAAATAATATTTTCGTTTCCTGGGTTCTCTTTGTTGTCTTGTGTGATGAAAAGTAACATTTCTTTTCTTTCGATCCTATTAAATGTGGCTTTCTGAATGCCAGCCGCTCAATCGAAATAGAATCTGGCACGCTTGCACCCAGCTTAAAAAATGTGAACTGCCACATAGAGTTTTTGATCTAAATGTGACATGTCACCAGGAGAAGGCTTGGAGTAATATTTCCAGAGCCATAATCAAGTGTTATAAACAATTGGGTTTCATTCATTGACACAGTTTGTCATCACCTTTTCATTTTAAATGCCTGGTTATTGAAATTCAGTGAATGTGAGAGACGCCA
>JANIJG010008620.1:13790-44241 GCA_024611175.1 Megaceryle torquata
CAATGGAGTACTTTGATTTTTTTATTTTTTTTTTTTTTTATCTAGACGCCAGAAGCTGGTGAATATATGCTTCATAGCTTCAGATAAACCTTTTGTTCTTCTGGGGCTGATCAGCTGGTGCGGCAGCGAGAGGGAGAGGAGGAAGGAAATTCACAGGGGCTCCACGGTTTCAAAAAGTCAAATTACCTCTGAGCCATGGCATTGCTGATAATTTAAATGAAAAAATATATATACAGGCTGCACCACACAACATCTCTACTGTTAGGACTTTTAATGAAGCCCCAGTTGTGATGACACTGAAGCAGGGAACGCTACGGTGGGATAATTACTTGGCTCCCTCGCAGCTGAGTTTCACAGATGCATTATTAACGGCACATTCCATGCCATAACGAGCACCGAACGTAGGTGGGATTCGCAAGCCCCGGCATCCGCCATTAGCAGGTTGGCGCAAACACAAATGAGTGTTTTCACAAAAGCATGCAAAGGTTGTGAAATTCCAATGAATTCTTTCACTGGAAAAAAGAGTTCAAGCTGCCATGACCGGATATGTCACCTCCCCCGGCACGCCGCGCGCCCGGCGAGGCACCATGGGAAATTACAGAATCAGAATGCATTGATTTTTCTGTGGAAGATACAGGCAGCAGCCCTGATGAAGAATTAAGGAGGAAATGTAATAACCTAATTCTCCTCCAACGTCCTCGCGCACACCCCTTCCAGCCCGGGCGCCCAGCTCCTACAGCCAGACAATTGCCAGGTGAAAGACGATGATGAAAACTGAAGCAGGTGGTGGAATACTGGGCTGGGTCCATCACTAACTGCTTATACCAGGGCTGGACTCGGCCTGCTCCGTCTGAATGTCATCAGCTTTAGGAGGCAACATTTCCAAGCAATATTTGCTTTACGTTATTCTCCATGACATTCATCCCCTAAACATTCCTTAGATACAAGCCCTTAACAGGTTTTCTCCACAGAATACTATTTACAGTAGAAGAAATTATTAATAATTCCTCCTCAAACTGTACTGTCTATGACTTGAAAACTCTGGAGACTAAAGAAAGAATTTTCCCTCTCTCTTCCATGCCACACAGAGAAAATACGACATTAACATCTCCCTCTCTTCCGGGGCAAGTTAGCCCAGCACTGCGCCTACATTCCTTCCTAGCCTCGTCAATGGCAGACGCAATTAAGACGTTCCTTATGACCACACTGTAGCGCTTATTTCACTGTTTGCAGCATAAGCTTGAACGAAACGCAGTCGCAAAATTAGTGGCAGCCCTGCTTTTCTTCAGTTTTTAAAGCTTCTATTTCAAGGTGACCCTTTTTCCCATTTTGCATGTCACCCCAAGTGTTGCTGCATGAATAGTGAACCAGCACTCTCCCAGTAATTAACACCAGCACTTAATGAAGTCCAGCTGCTGCAATGGCAAACTGAAGGGATGCCAACCTTTGTAAACTAGGACTTGGGCTACTCCAGTTACAGCTGCTTTAAAACCACAGCAGTCGACTTCTCTTTGCCTACTTCTCAGAGATAATTCTTACCAAATAAGACAAGTGTTCAAGATTAAGCATTTAATAACAAAGCTTATCTCTGAACTAATATTTCAAGCTGGAAATGATATAAAGGGCTGGATCAACTTAAATGAACACTGCAAAATTAATAAAAATCCCGAGCAGCAAATGAAAAGCTAAAATGAAGATTTGCACTGTCAAATACATAAACCTCTAAAAACCCTAGAAGGGCAGTTCCAAGGGAAAATTGAAGACAGATTCTTCAGCAATATCTGCTCCTCTGAACTCCTTTCCCGATTCAGCACGAGAGACACTAACAGCCACTGCTTTATTAAAAGAATGCGCTCTGACAGTTGTTTCATTACAGGCAGTGCTATGTCAGGCTACTAGGTGGATGTTTGAAAAGCTCTGTCTTGTAACTCATACCACATGGATCTTCAAGAGGAAAACTAACTCCTTCCACAGTCTTCCTCTAAATGTGCTTTCTTGCTTGACTCCTTTATATACCTTTCTTAATATGCTACTTTTCCATGCAGAAGTACTGGTAACACTGCCCAATTTAAACGGGAAATATCTGAACTCCTCTCCATAGCCAAGAAAAAAAAGGCATCAAAACTGCAAAACATGCCCTCCTCTCTTCTAAGACCCTCGCAACAGATACTACATCCCACATTTCTACTTTACTTACCCATCAGGACTCCCAACTAAGGCTAGCACCAGAGAACTGTGAGCTGAGCCTTCCCAGGGATGGGAGGCCTCCACCCACTGCCCAGGTGGGAGCTGGGGGAAGCAGGGAAGGTCGGACAGGTGAGCCGGGCTCAGCCAACAAGGGCAGAACCACGGCAGATGTACTCAGTTTTCAAAATTACTAACTAAGATAATGGCTTCTGCTACAATAAACACTAAGTGGCCCCTTAAAAAGCACAAGGGAAGGGAACTGGCTAATTTACTTTCATTTGCACTAATTTATACATAAGCAACATGTATCAATTTACAAATATATTCAGTGCAAGGAAATCCAACAGTTCTTCCAAAGTGGGAATGTTAGATTTAACAATCTATAATTGGTCCATTTTTTTCCACCAGAGACCTAACATTGCACAGGATCAGTATTAAAAGTACATCCTTGATTATTCTGGATGTCCATGCCCCTGAGAGTATAACTTAAAACCAAAATCATTAGCTTACACAATAACATAGTCCTTGGGAAAAACATTAAAAAAAAAAATTGTGTGTGCAGAGCAATGCCGACTTCCAAGCACAAATTCTTTTGTTTTCCTTAATGCTAGCTTTGGACCCTACTGATGACTCAAAAGGAGCTGTATTGAAATAATTGTATAACCTGGCAGCACTCTGCAATGTATCAACATTGCACAGTCAGGAAGGTAGCAAAGGGCTAAAAGCCAAAAACCCAACTTCAGTTTAATTTACAGAAAATATTGAACATATTACACCATCTATTTATCTTAGTGTAAGTTTGATATTAAATTAGCCAGACTTTCCTAGGGAAAGCAAATTTTTAATTCTCAGCAAGCCACCATGGCTAGGCTCCACCAGGGCAAACCATGGGAAAGGGATGTGGCGGTTTCACATGGCACGGTGCAAGGCTCCAAACCTCTCACGTGCATCAGCCTCGATGTAAGAGTCAACCATGGAAAAGAGTCTGTTTACAACAAAAGGCATCTGGTAACCATGATTATTCTGCCTTAAAACGGAACATTTTAGATTTCTTAGCTCCCTCTTTTGTTCAGTTTTAGTCCTGGTGCTCGCCATTTTCTGCTCTGCCCTGTTCCTTTTCTTCTGCACATTATAACCCAGCATGACAGAAATCTGCATAGTCAATCACAGCGCTGATTTTTAAACAGGTGAGCATTACTAGTTTCACCAAGAAAAGGTGTTCATAGGTATTGTTTAAACTGTTCGTTCAAATCCCGTCACAAGGCAGCTACCCTGTTTCTTCTGCAATGATAAAGCTCACAACTTGCTGGGGTGGAAACTCAAGGGAATTGTCTACTTGAAAGCAGAGCCTAAACTGCTAAATATGGATTCAGATCTAGATATTGAAACCTTCCTGCTCCCCAAACATTGGGCGTTCAGATCCAGCCACGCAGTCTTTACTCAGACTTTAGACTTCAGGTTCCTCTAACATGTTGGTGGTGTTCAAATGCAAACAGACAGCAGAGCCTGTATCCACCAAATTACAGGTATCTTCTCTTTTTTCCTGAAGGCCTCTTTATCTAAAAAGTTGCCGAGTGCCAGCAGGCTGGTATTAAGTAAAAGACGTGCAAAAACTTCCAAAGGAAAAAAAAATATAAAACTGGCAGGCAGAGGAACTGAAGTTCCTTGTGGGATAATAACCTGTGTTCAAGATTTTAAAACGGAAGGCCATAGGCACCTGAAAATAAAGTTTCTTTTATATATTCATGAATAGAAGAATAGGCATTTTAATATATAAATAAATATATTATGTCAGCCTGCTGAGACACTGCTACATCTGTGTAGATGCAGCTACCCTCAGTGTAACACAGCATCCGCACTCGATGAGCACATGAGTAACTTTATGAACTAGGTGTATGACAGATGTGGCTCGGCCAGGGTAAAGCAATTGCTTTAACCACGCCACAGGCAGTACTTCAGGGAAGTCGCTGTACCACACCCCTTTGTAAGAACAAGATCCAGAATTCCGGCATCTTGGAGTTTAAATCTGCTCCTAAAGCAAGGCAAGCTTTGCTGAGACAAGATGTAACTTTCTTGCATAGTCTGTAAGGAATGAAATAAAGTTTATCTTACTGAAATGAAATGGAAAAGCATGTTTCCACAGTCTTTAGAGTGTTAGCTTTCATGTTCTTTGTTGTTACACTCTGGTTTGCCACGAGACCGGAGCCTCCCTGTTAAGTGAGTCGAACGCTGACAAACCCAAAAGGGATGCTGCTGATAACCCAGATCTCCTCACAGCGAGCGTGGCAAGGGCTGGTGCTGCTTCTCTTGTGTTCACTTTCCAGACAGGGAAATACTAATTGTCTTTTAAAAATCTCTATAGTATTTTGTCAATATTTTTTTATTACAGCCGAGCATGTATAAATATTTTATTGTAAACCAAGGGCCTAAAATAAACAGTTTAGTAAATAGTTATTACATTACAAGGAAAAACATCTGTGGAAACTGTTTTCCATGTAATTATTCTTCCTATTTTACATTAGCTCTCAATGTGAATTTCTTTGGCTCTAATGTTTCACTTGTTCTAAATCTTCCTCCTTGTTGCTATTATTAAAATCTTAAAAAGGTGCCAAATCTTAAATGAAGAAAAAAAAATGATTCGCTAGAAATTATTCATATCACAGTGAGCCTCTACTAAACCTGGCAGGGGTGCAATATTTTCGGTGAAATTAACATAAAATATACAACTGCAAATTATCCAGGAAATAGCTATGTTCTTTACACTGCACATTTACATTTGGTAAAAAATGTTCTACTTATCTGTCTAGCACAAAGCTCCAATCGCTTCCCGAGGCAGTTTTAAAGGGATAGCGATAGCTCTGCAGAGGGAGCTGGGTCCTTGCAGCGGCTGGTAACAAATAGCTGGTGGGGAAAGTGACCTTCGATAATTACTGAAGGTAACAGTCGGCACTGGACATTCCTTGTTGTGAATACTAACAATCTAATTTTAGATTTATTTCCCTTCTGGTACGTTGGATGGATTTCCTCTCTTAGGCCTAAGTCCTTTCTACTAAACACAAGAAAAACTGTAATACCATGTAAAATGCAAATTTCACTGTAAATATTTTATAAAATTGTTGCATACATCCCAAAAGCTATAGGTCTTAATTGAGAGCAGGCTATTTTTCCAGTCAATATATGGAAATGGAAAATGCTAATTCATGTTTTTCTACTTATGAAAAACCCTGGAGAATGGCAAAACCACAAATGCACTCACTTTAATATTATAAATATAATTTGGCTCCCTCTTTGCAGTCCCCGATGTCCTGGCTTTTATCTCCCAATGGCTGCAGAGGAAGAATCAGAGAATCGCTTTTACATCCCCTGCGCAGGAAGTCACCCCCGTGCGCTGCCAGCTTGGCAAAAGAGCAACAGCCTGAGCTCGCAAACGCGGCAAACAGGAACTGAAACGAGAAATTCCAGCGCTCTTACACAGGAAACAAGCCCCAAACAACAGCAAACCTGCTGAGGGCGAGAGGCGAGCACTCGGCCCCGCTGCAGAGAGCCACCGCCACGAGCCAGCTGGGCAGAGGAGCGGGGCTGCCCCCACGCTGTCCCCCAACCCCAGGGCTTTTCCTAGGGTTTATTTTCTCCCTCCAAAGCAGCCAGTGGCTCAGACAACAAAGCCTCCAGACAACCTCTCACAAGTTGTACTGAATACGACTAAAAGTAGTCCAGCCTGCTCCAGTGTACGGTCACTTGCGCTTGCTCGCCTTTCTCCATCCACTTTTCATTTCCTTGTCAGGGAAAAGACTGGTTTTTGCATCTTCTAGAAGAGAAATCATTAGGCTGCTAAAGTTAAAACTCTCCAAAGGTCATTGATGCTGGCTTTGAAGACTGAAAATGATATAATTCCCCATTAGACTTTTAATCTCATGATTAGAGCTAAAGTTAACATGGCTGTTTCATTTTCTACCAGGCAAGAGTAAACTCATTTTTTTCTTTCTCTACCAGAATACTTAATGGCATCCTATCTCGATGAGCAACAACTCACAGTTAAATAGTACAAACAATGGAAATGCAAAATAGTTTGCAGGAGGTTTTTTGAATTTCTAAATGCTATTTGATTAACCCTAGAAATTCTTACTATGTGCACAGCAAAATCTACCCGTGGAAATCCCACATGAGTCAAAGGACATACTTTTGGTTGTCAAGACTGCAGTCCTTGCTGGCACCAGCAGGAAGACAAGGTAGGGAGAATCCATCTATTCCCAGTTTGAGCTCTTACATCCCCTAAAACTTACCCCTACAAATGTTTCTCAATCAAGCAATACTAGCGAGCGCAAGTGGGACCACGCGTGCCAGTGAGTGCTACTGGCATGAGTGGGAACTGTTCCCTTGGGCTCCTTGTGGATATATAAGTTCAAATTTGCAAGAACTTTGTGAAAGAGTCTGTGAGGCAAGAATTTACAGGTGCGCACCAGTTTCAAAACCCAGTATACAGCACTCACTGTTATTATAGGCAGACGCAAGGAAAAAACTCAATTTTCATCATTCAAGACAGACTCTGATAACCAGCTAGTAAAACTCAGACTATAATTTCTTATTCAGTGTTCCACATGAGATGCATTTTGCTGAATTTAACATGTTTTGCTGTTAATGGATTTCACAGTGTGTTGCCATTTTTATACAGCTGTCCAAATAAAATGTTGTGAACGATGATGTGCTTTTACTGTAGCCTGAAAATGGCAGCCACTTCCCCAGCTTAAGCCTTAGGAAAATGGGAAAACTCTTTGACTAGTCCATTTAATGTAAGTATTTTGGGTCTCTAGAGTTCTTTTCCTAGTAAGTGATGTTCAAACAAGAATAAAGATGCAAGATAGATATAATTACACCTTGTACATTTATGGTCTAATAGTATTTCCACAGAAAGGATAACAAACCTCAATATTTTCAGGTGTTAATAATAAAAAGGTATTAAGCCATACTCCTAGAGGTAACAGATTCCCACCTTTGTGTTACTTGAAATCCGGCCTCCTAGCCTGCATGACAAATGTCTAATTTCTTTACAATTGCAGACTAATGTTTAGATTGCAGGCACTAGTAGTGCACAAAACAGAAACCGCTTGGTAGTTAATAGCTTACAACAAATGTCTGCGCTGAACTCCAGAACTGCTAACCTTCACCATCTTGAGCTGCTTGGCAGTGAAGCACTTAGGAGCAACTACACATTTCTGGTTTAAAACAGGCTGTTTAGAAAGCACATAGCAGCTTTTCCCCACGTCAACTCCATGTGGACTCTCTGGCACCCAAAGCTGAACACTTCGGCATAAAAATCTTCCACAGTCACGGAGTATGATGGGTACCTGGGCATTAGATGTCCTGACAGTGGATGTCAACACCATTAACACGCTTACGCACACACAAAAATATCTTTACAAGTTGCAGAAAGAATATGAAAAGAATGCAGCTTTCCTTTTAATAACATATTTAATTTTTCCAGTACCTTAAGTATTTTGGTGGCATTGGATTTCTGTATAAACGTGAGTTAGTACAGTATGTTTTGGGTTTGGGGTTTTTTTTTTAATTAAAAAAAAAGAGAAAATTTTGAAAGAACTGCAGAGCGAAATTTCAGGCCATTCTTTTTGAATTATTATAGTTACAAAGAAAAAAAAAGGAAAGTTATAGATTGCTTTTTCGTTGCATTTTTTAAATTTTTCTTTGTTGAACTAAATCAAAGGTTATGTAACTTTAAAAGGCTTAGATTAAAAACTGTAACATTCTCCCTCTAGATTTTCAAATGCAATATAAAGTAAACTAATCAAGCAACTAACATCTCATAATTTAAATTCCACATCCCCTGGAAAGTTCATCACTCCGGTTTAATGCAGACATTGTTGATTTGGGTTTCTGGCATGTTGGAATTAGCCTCCAAAGGAAATTCTCTCTGTTACTGGTCTTCTGTAAGTGGAGGCACAGATATCAACAGTTCTAAAAAACTTTAAAGAGGTAGGGAGGGTTACTTTACTTTTCTTATTTCCCCTCCTAAATCCCATATTTTAAGAATAAATTCTGAATCAAAAGGTCAAACGTTGCTCTAAGTTTTTGGCTTGTTTGGTTTTTGTTTGTTTTTGTTTGTTTGTTTGTTTAAGAATAAGGGAAAAAAAGGTACATTTTTAAGTAGAAGAGTTTAAAAAAGGAGAAAACATCACTGTACTGTCTTCCCTTCAACTGCAGCTATCTATATCCAGCCCAGCTTGAATCAGTTACTGTTCATTGAATGAGGTTTCATCATTTAACTTGTGTTGCCAATATTTATTCCTGGATATAACTCACAGTTATAGGGTTTAAGAAATATTTGTCCATACCCCAATAATATGTGATAGCTGATGTGTACAAAACATAATAGCAGAGGACATATTAGTGGTGGTAGTTGTTGTTGATTGTTTCTAACACCCAAACTCTACTTGGAGCAAAAACTAAACTCAATGGATCTGTCTAGTCTGAACCACTCTAAAAAAACTTGCCTGTGAACACAGACTCAGATATAGTGATCATATAATCTAAACATTTCACAGCTACATGCACAATATTCAAAAGATTTGGTCATTTTTTAAGGCCCCTGACTGCCCACCAGATGATGGATGCTGTGTATCTGAAGGCAGGATTAAATCTCAAGCAGCCTATGACAGACTTAAGCAGCAATTTATACACATCAGAAGTGTGCTGTGTACTTCTACCTGCTATGCTATTATTTGTAGTCATCTTCTCCACTAATTCAGGAGGTGCAAAAGAAGGGAATGCCAGACAGAATTGGTTTTGGCTGGTTCCTACAGGAAGCAGGAGATAAAAAGGCTCAACTCCTCTCCATGGGGTCAGCACCTCATTCACCCCAACCGTCCTTGCATTTGTGCCAGCAGGACAAACCGAAGAGCATGTTGGTCAAAAAAAGACAATTATGGCAAACACCATGAGCACTGATGTGCTTTGGCCTGCTGAAGCTCTGTCTTCTGAAAACCATGGTATTCTGATACATGGCTTCTTGGGGGTTTTTCAGGTATGGCAGGACAAAAAAGTTTCCATTTATAAAATCATGATTTGCCAGTTCTTTTAAATTTGACATTACTGCAGAGAAGTCTGACAGGAACAACCTGAAGTCTTACTCTGCAATCACACAGTGCTTATTGGCTGTTTCAAGGATGGTTACTTTTTTTTCATCTTTTAATTAAAGAAATTTAATTTTTAAAATGGCACACAATGAATCTGCCAAGTCAAAATAATCCATTAAAAACCTTCTGATTCTTACAAAGGCCCAACGCTGTCAAATGTTACTAATAAATTGAATGAAAAGGACATTGTGACAAAAGCTTGCTATACAAGCAAGCACGTCTGGTGCAAATGACAGAGACCATTTGTGCAATGGCTTCATCTGTGCCAGGAGCCCTGAAACACTGAATACAGGTAAAGGCATTTAAATAAGTTACATGGGCTTCCTTTTTTGAGTATTACTTGTAAGGAGCCTTGGGTTAGAAAATTTTTGCTCCAGAAATGAAAAAAAAGTCCAGGTGCCCATACCCCAAAGAGGCAGAACGCGCAGGCAGGGCTGCATTTGATTGCCAGCTATGACAAAACAGACGTATTTTTTTTTCTAAGGGCTGTGTCTGTTGTAACCTCTTGTTCTTGAGACCAGATTAAATCTTCCCCAAGGTTAAGGATGTCATTTAGTTTGAACTATAATTAAAGGCAACGGGCCAACTGTCTCTCTTTGAAGTCAACCAAGTAACAGGAGGAACAAATCTGGACCTTTAACATACAGACAAACCAATTTTCTCTGATAACTAGAGTTACGGTTCAGCACATGTACACCAGTACCCTTACTGATTCAAAACCAGAGGGTTGTTCCACAATAAAAAGAAGGAAAGCAAACCTTTTAGGTCCAATGCTCAGAAATGCTGAATATTGAACCAGATATTCAAAAATAATTAAATCCAGAACTTTATTAGTAGAAAAGGAATTTAACTGTAGTTTACTAATATTATATACTTTCTTTTCCCATATTCCTATGACTGGAAACAGTCTGGAAACTTGTCTAGGTTTCCCCAAAGAGGTAAAAAGAGTATTTTATAACTGCCTCAGCTAATTCCTAACTAACCCAGTATGGGTTTTTCCAGCATCACTGAACATTCATTCCTTTGTTCCATATTGACTTCTCATATTTCAGCTATCTTCCACAAAAAGGCACAAAGCTTTGTGTCACTCAACAGAAGTAGTACAGGTACCTGATGTTTCCAAGCCAATAAATCCATTTGGCAAATAAAGAGGAAATGGGGGTAAGACCTACTTTCTCTTATCTGTTAATAAGCTGCCATAAAGAAATCATCAACACCTAGATTTTAGGACAGAATGACACAGATGTTAGTCCCACAGTTCATGTAAGGAGAAGATCAACCTCCTGAAAACATTATTTATATGAAGTCTGAAGACTATACCTAACAATGATGGAGGGCTTGCTCCCTCCTCCCCCGCCAAGAAATATTCTGGTGGTTTTTTCCTCAAAAGTAGGACACAGAGAGGTGCTGACCTCTCCACTAGGAAGGAATAGAGTCATTTTGCCATCTGCAAGGAGAAACCAAACCCCATATGGCGAGGACTTGCTTTCTTTTCCAGATTTGAGATTAGCAAAGAGGGGCTAAGAAATGTATTTGTGAACTTAGAGACATATGGCCACATGCATAGAAACTATCTGAGAAACAGGCAGAAAGCATCTCTGCAGACTCTTAAAGACAAAAATTTACAGCAGTTTTCAAGGTTCACAGCATTAATAAAAAAGAAGAACAAGCTACAGATTCAGAGAAATCACTGCTACACAAGGCAAAGTTTACTGAAAACCAGCATTTTTTTTTTTTGCCACATCGCCTAACCGATGTTGAAAGGCTGGGAATAGATTGAGGTGCTTGCTAATGATAACTTTGAAGAAACATCACACTTAAAACTCAGACTGATTGCAGAAAAGGTGTTTTATCAACTGCTCCCTTTATGAATAAATATGAAACTAATAGGAAAATGTTTAAACAGGTGTAATCACAACTGCATATGAAAATTGAGTTTGGAGGCTGTAAGGAATCTTAACACAGTTAAGAAAGAATGAAAGCGATGTAAAACTGTGATCATAGCCGATTATGCATGTATCATGCAAAACAGGAATGTTGTCATAGCAGCTATAAAAATGTCAGTGAAAACTGAACTACTATTACCAACTTGTAAATGAAATGAAAAATGCAAAAGGAATATGTGAATGAATACATTAAGGGAAATGTTATTTCTTTCCTGGTAGATAAACAAGCAAAACAAAATACATTTTCATGAAACACAGTAATTTGTATGAACAAATATGCATAGATAACAATTGCAGGAGGCCACATCTGCACAGTACGACTGGATAAAATTATTAAGATTTTGGGTAATGAATTTTCCAGCCTTAGAAAGGGAGAGTAAAAATGTAATGTTATGAAACCAGTTTCAAAGTAAGAAATCAATTAAGTAATAAATTATATTAAGGGCCAATATTGCTTATATTCAAGTAAAGGAAGCTTCTTCTGTCTGTTAGCAATGGCAATTTGGCTTTCAGTGTGACTACGCTGTTAAAAAGTATGCCTTTTAAAATGAAACATTTCTAGCTTTTTATACACTATACTCCTCACAATGTTATTTAACTACTTGCATAAGCGCTTAATACTAAAAATAATTAACACAAAAATCAGAAACACACGGCTTAGAGTTGCACAAACTAACACAAGGACCTACAGGTGTAAACAAATCCCTGTGCCCTAGAGCCCGAGCCAATAGCAAGTTCCAGTCAGGCAAAGGACTCCGGCCGGCCCATGGTGCTTACCCACAGATTAAGGCTCTCACATGCGTGTGGAAACACCATGTATGCTGATCATCTGTTGAGCACTTTTTTATCCTAAAAATAGTCTTTCACAATAGCCAGCCACTGCAAAATGAAAGCCTAGTACATGTTGTTAATTAAGGCAAGTCCACATAGAATTGGATATTGAAGCAAGCACTGGGTAAATATATGAAGGTTGTACCTTCATTTCTGCATTAAAAGAGCAATTACTTTGAATATGCTTTACAAACATCAAAGTTAAAAAAAATTTTTTTGAGTTTATAATGTGTCCATAATTAATTCACACATTCAGCTGTTGAGTCCAGAAATATGTTCCTGTTGATAATTTGCAGCTAATGCTTCAAAAACAATCCGGCACATTTCTATTTGCCTTAATGCCTGAAAGCTATTACCAAGATAGTGCTTTACAATGTCATCATCATTGCTACCACGTATATGCTTTAACTAACACTACTGCCTAGGTCTGAAGAGTTTCCCTCAAGAATTAAACAGTTTTGTCTCAGGACACAATGTCACGATGGTGGTACCTTAATGGAAGGGAACGCATTTAGCAAATAGCACCCTTAAACTTTAAATCAATTAGAATTAAAGTACTGTGCTAAACCAAATACACAGAAAAATGCAAATTTTACAAGAAATAAAGCTGCCCTTCCTCCACTACTGACTACATTTCTGTCATATAAAATAAAAGATGTTCTATTATAAGAGAGATTCTGAGAAGCGTCAGCTGTCCTCAACTCCCAAATCAATGAGAATGAGGAACAAAGAGCTTCACAAGATCAGGCCCGAGTATCAGAAATGCTTCACATCCTCATCAGAGATGCCCAGGGCTACTATTTCCACGTGTATAAAAGTCAGTTCTGCAAGAATGATCCTTATCTACATCCTTTTCACATACATATGCACTTGGAATCTACTGTGACAAAGACCATCTACTGAATCCACGACCATGCAAAATGAGCCCAATTTTTTATTTGTATAATATAGAAACCAGCAATTTTCTTAAGATCTGAATTTATGCAACCTGTGAGTTTCCAAATTAAAAGATACAACTGTTTGCTTCATTTTTTAAACAGAAAAGAAAAATATAACATACTGATTTATGTTTGATTTTGAGTATTATCTCAACCCCTTCGCTGTGCTGGTTTCATCTCAGCGACGGAGCTCGGTATCAGCTGTTCATTCTTTCAAACATAAAAGCTTTTTTTCTTTCAGCTTTCTAAATTGCTGCTTTTTAGGAAATTATTTCTGTAGTTATTATTGTAGATTGACCTCTTATGAGCTGCAAACTTGTTTTGCTATTTTTGAATATTATGTTATTTTTAAATGTTAACAAAATAACAAAGCTATATTTGGAATTTTTTTATTTACTTTTTTTAAAAATACTTGTACGGATACGAATGAAACACAACTGTGGATGGATGTCATCCCTCCTCTTTGTGTTTGATTCTGGCAGAGTGTTTCCAGAACTTGAAATGTGATCTCCAAGGGCAGGAAAGGTAATTCAGATACCACGTATGATATGCTACGGCTTAGGGCAGTACAAAACTCTTCCCCTTCCTCCAAACACGGTGTTTAACTTGGTTGTCCCCATCACATCAAACAGGGAGGTATTTATCCAGACAGCAGTCCAAGAACCAGAACACCGAACAATTCCAATGTGACTTCTGGAAGGTTTCTCTCCAGCACAGCCTCTTATCCCCAGAGGCTCTCGAAGCACAAACAGGGCCTCATGCTTAACATTGCACACACTGCAGCACATCCAGCCTGCGCTCCCTTCCCTCCCTCACTGCTCACCAGTATGCAGACAGGAATTTTGACTGGGAGCACTGGCAATTGCACGTGTGAGGACAGAAGCAGCACCCGGGAAGGGCTCTGCTGAGCTCTGAGGAGTCAGACAGCCTCTTGCGAGCCCACAAATACTTACACCTCTCTGGAGCTGGAGGCAGGAAGGTTTTGCAGCAATCCCAGTGTTAGAGCACAACCAGGAATCATTATTTTTCCTGTTCCAGCACTAACTGCACCCCAGTTGACCTTCCCATGCACACTTGCCAGGAGATTTTCTTAGAGAAAGGGAGAAAGTAGGGTGGGGACCATTCTTCATCTCTCTCGAACATTAAATAGAAAACATCCCTCATCTAACTGAGACAGACAGAAGTACTGCTATGGCCCCTTCTCTTACCCAGACAGCCACGAGCCCCAGCACTGATCCGAGTGCACCTTTCCTTGATACTGGGTGATCTGAGCCGCTTGAGAGCCACAAATCTGTGGAATTTAGTGCACCCTGAAAAATACTAATTAGGGCACCCAGCCTGGCTGCGGGAACAGTACAGCTGGGAAAACCCAATGGGAAAACCCTGGGCCAAATCCTGATGTTCCCGGCACAGGGCTCTGCGCAGGGGCTCCCTTGGCAGTGTGGGACAGGGGAGTGCCAGGACCCCTTCCCTGGGGCAGCCACCGCCCACATGCTGCAGAGACTCAGCAGTGGCCCCACAATGGAGACTGAAGTTCCATGGCTTCATCAGTCACCGGGGAGAAGCTGCACTGACAGATTTCCATGCTTCTGGCTGCTGCCCTGGCTGCTCAGTGACCCCTGTAGAGCCCATGGCTGCGCACACACATCTTCCCCTGGATCTGATAGAGAATGCATGTCAGAGGTGTTGGGAGGTGGGGAGGTAATGGTGAGAAGCTTGAAACATTGCCAGGTCAGCGCAACAGGAGGTAAGCAAGTACAGAGGCAGAGAGAACTACTGCAAGTTTTTGATACAGTCCCAGGTGGACTCCCCAATGCCTGTAAATGCTTCAAAGGGGGATCCCCTTTCTGTGGGCACAAAAAACTTTCAAAAGAGCCCCAATCAGTGCAATGTTTCAAAGACCTCAACTGTCTAAAAATTCCACACCACCCCACCCCCCCCAGCTGAAAACATTTCTAAACCCTATCCCTTCCTGGCTAACCACAGCTGAGGAGGTCTGCTCAGCTGCTTACAGCCCTCCTACAGGCCCCAGTGTAAAATGAAACACATCTACCATTTACCTCCTCAGGGGATGTATCCAGCTTGCTCCTTCCCCAGGGACCCTGAGCAGGACCCAATGTGCCTCTGTGTTTGTGCACAGGATATGAAGGGCTAGAGTGCAGCAGGGTAATTTTTCAAAGCAGTGTGTGGGAGTTGCACTGGAAATTCCCTGCCTACTGCTTTGAAAAAAATAACCCCCCTACCTCCATGAATTATGTGCAGGGCCTCTGACTCCAGACTGAGGAGCAGAGAGGTTGAAGAGGGAGGCACAATCAACTTAACTGGATGCACTTTTTAAGACTCCAATGTAAGAAATAATTGAATTTTTAATCATATTAGAGACACCGATACTTAAAGAGGTGTCACTACTACAGAGCAGGGATTCCTTTGTTGACAGTCACTTGAACAGAATGAAACTGTGAGTGCTTAGGATATCTCAGCTATTGATTTTGTGTTTCTCAAAGTATGTGAAGAAAGTGCTGCTGAGAGATCCTGGATTATCAAAGCCAAGGTTTGGGGTTTTTTTTACCTAAAAATTACATTTCAAGGCTAACTTCATTGTCTTTGCTCACTTCAAATTCAAAAGAGAGATAAAAATCTCTCCCTGGAAATGCTTATCCTACTCGAACTCTTATCTTAGATTGGTATCAATCATTCATTTTCCCCAGACAGCATCCCAATGACTATATTAAATCAGACACCTTAATTTTAGACATATACAAGTTCATTGAGATGAGTCCAACCCCAAGCTCCTGAGGAGACAGTCTGAGGGCAAGCTCCCCCTGATTCCCCAAGCACCGACACGTTCACCCTGGGATCCCAGTACCTCCCCAGCACAAACAAATCCTCATCTGTAGATCTTAAATTGACGATGATGACATTAATAATAACTACAACACAGAGCTGGTCTGCAGAAACAGCTATATTAGCTTTTTTTTCTCACTGACCATCTGGCTAGTCTTGATCTAACACAGAGAAGGGAAACTCTTGGAGCCCTCATTTTCTAAGTGATAAACCAGCCCAAGCAGTAAGGAGGCATGTGCCCATCTCTCCTACGGCCTGAGTAATGGATCAAGGCTCCCAGGCTTAGAACAAGGGGCATGTGAGCAAGCTCAAGAGGCAATCCATCACTCTTCTTACTGTTACTGACTCAGCACTATGCAAATTGACACCAAAAGTCTTGCACAGCATTTATTGCTGGAGAAATGGTGACATCTGGCCTCTCCTGTCCCCTTCGGTATTCCCCAGTACAGAACAAATACCAACAGCAGAGTCGCTGGCAACACCTTCTTGGAAGCAGTCACGTGCCCTGAAGGAGAGGGGGACCAAGTGCCTGGAGAACTGAGATGGCCAGAGTGGGAGGAAGCCTGGCTCCATGCTAGAGGTTTCTATACTTCACCCTTTCCTAAACTGCACAATATTAAAAAAAATGATGACTTGAGCTTAATGAATGTTCTCAGTCTCTATCTCAACACCGTGACACAAAGACCTGACACAACAATGGAACAGTCATTCATTTTCTCACCATGTCCTGGTATTTACAATGTTCTAGGTGTACAGAACCAAGTCCATGTGTGACTTTGTGTTTCTATAGAGTTCTTCTAATTATATATAATTACTTATGTACATCCTCAATGAAGCAATAGGTACAGTTTTCACAAAACAGCAGCACTACACTTTTCTCAGCCTACTAGGTCTTCTACCACTGTTGTTTTCCAACAGCAGTAATTATGAACCTTGAAGTGTCTTATATATCCTCATGTATTATTCCAGACAGCACTAATTTAGGGATATACATAAACTTCACACATCAGTTACTGGAAAATGAAGAAATTTCATCTTTCCAAAAGGAAAACAAATTCCCCTCTCGAATCAAGCAGAACCTTAATTCAGCACTTCGTGAACTTTGCATTTAGAAGTTATTTATACTGGATCACAAATTAAGTTGAAATAAGTGCTAAGCTTTCCTACGGACTGCTTTATTTCAGGCTTCTTAAAAACAATCTAGGGGGGAGCTACATGAAATCACTATGGTCCAATTAACAGGGATCTCACTTTTCAGGCTTGCAAACAAGAGATTACATTAACACCTGCTACAAAAGCAAACATTTTTAGATATCTTCATCTTAACCTGCTTGACATTGACTTCAAATTCCTGCTTAGCTCTCGGATGAAAATTATTGTGACTGACATGGATATTTTACTTTGGGGGGGGGGGGGGGGGAAGACTGGGTCGGTCCATTTTTCTTTCTCTCTGGTATTTATGCATAACTCACTTCTAAGATAATAAGAGTTACATACATGCATTGATGGGAGATCAGTTTCCTAAATGTAAAACTGTTGAAAGAAAACCATTATGCTTATGGGATATATAAATGCTTCATGTGAACATATGAGACTCACAGCGTGTACTGTAGGGTCCTTGAAGGATCTCATCCAACATATGCCTACAGTGACACGTGTAAGTAAGTCCTTTGTGGTCTATGCATCAAAATAAACTGACCTCTTGGGCCAGCACATGTATTTATAACATCTGTACAGACAGTAAAAACATTTCTTTGCATTCATCAGAAAAGGAACCATACAGCTGCAGCAGAAATGCAACCCATCAGATTACAGAAACACTTTAGTACAAACACTTGTGACAGGACTATAGCAGCAGCAAGCACTGATGTTTAAAACTATGTCTGAAAAGTTGAACTTTCTGAAGTCCAGAATTGTTGGAAAAAGAAGAAATAAAACCATTGAAATAACTCTGTGTTTTGTTTTGACAATGTTCCTCAGGAATTCTCCACACTTAGCTGGGAAAATGCTAGCAGTTAAATCTATTCAATGTCATGACATACAAAATTGAAACATAATTGCTCCTAAGTGGTTGACAACTGGCAAGTACTTTCTACATGGATAGAGAGAAATTTATGCTATCAAATGGAAGATACTGTCAAAAGTTTGATTTTAATATAAATGAAAATGCTACATGAAGACTCAAAAGGATAAGGAAAAAAAGCTCAGCAGCAACACTTTTATAACCACATATTTAAAAAGCTTTGAAGTGAAGAATCATTACATCAAAATCATTTTCCTTGAAAGATAAAAAAAATAAATTACAGTATGAATATTAACAAGTTATTAGAATAGTGAATTTCAAAGAGTAGCAAAAAACAAGCAGCCGATGAGTGGCCTAGTTTAAAGAATGTCTTACCAATCATATGGTTAGCGACATGGATTTGTATCTCTCTCTCATTCTCAAAGGTCATCTGGCACTTGATGCATTGATAGGTCTTTTTCTGTTTAATAACCAAAAAGAGATTAGAGAAAACTGCACTGTAGCATAAGGCAAGTGTGATCATGAATATAGCATGTTATGTGCTTCAACTTTCCTTCACTGAGGCCTTTTCTGCTCATATATTGCTTAACAAGACACCAAGTTGGGCTGGGCTTTTCTGGGACCGTAATACAATCTCTAATTAACAGCCTGCTTTAGCAGAATTTTTAATTTCAACTTAAAAAATTTCAAATGATAGTACTTGAAAATCTGATTGAGTACTTGAGCCATAATCAGATCGCTTGTGGTGTTTAACCCATTGCAGTAAAAATTCCTGCAGAGTGAAATAAAAGGCATTGAAAAGTAACTCTTGTTTTCAGAACAAAAATCAACTTTCCCCCAAAAATCCATCTTCCGTTAAACTCAAAATACAGTGGGCAGAACACCTAGAGTTACCCGGGGAAGTGCAGGAGAAAAGGAAAAACCGTATTTTTCTAATGGTCCCCCATCAGAAATTCTGGGAAAACTGCATTATCACAAAGAATTGTTTCCTAGCACAATCTGTTGTGTATTTTCTCTGTCTCAAAGTCATACCAGTGAGGCTTAGCTGCAGAAGTCAGGAGACAGTGTGAAGAGGCACTTTCATAAACCATTTATTCAAATAGGGAAAATGGGCTTTGCACTCAGATTGACTGTGGTGAGTGTACACGTGCAACATGACAGGAAAAAATCCAATAAATCATTTGTAGAAATTAAAATGTATGCTGACAAGTTAGACATCCGAGTTAGGCAAAATATAAAACACGAACGCTAAGCTTTTGTGCACTTGCAAAAACTCTATTTCCCAAAGCAGGAGTAGGGTGCTTTGGTCTAAAGCACATGCTCATTTACTGCATGGGAACATGCTATCTAAATAGACGTCTTTTAACATGCAATTTAGAAAAAAATGGGCCTTTTGTCCCTACTTCTTCCTAGAAAGTAACTCCTACTGCAACACTTGCCGCCGGGCATAAGCATGAGGTCCACACCCTTACGTCTAGAGCAGGTGGCAGCAGAATGTGTGTGAAATGCCTGCGTGCTGGCCACAAGCTTAGTCAGCTGAGGAATGGAGGAGAACACCAAGCCATCAGCACTGAGAAACCCCATTCAGTAAACAACACCCTCTTAACCTTTTTGAAGCGAAAGATTTTGCGAGTACTTTTTGGTGCATTTTGAAATGCACATGATTTTTTGTTGCAGCCTCCACCCTGCACCTAGTTGTAGAATCCCATTTTTAGGACAGCAGTAATAAGTCAGAAGTTTTGGGTTAAACAGAGGAGTTGCTGTCACCCCCTCTGCGTATGGGATCCAATTTCCTCGAGCACCCGCTGAGGAAAGAACGAATTAGGTGCTGCCAAGAGCTTCTTAACTACTTCCCATGTCATCAATGGCAACAAGTTAGCCTGCTGGAGGTTAATGAACACACTGTAATACCATAATAACAAATGCTCCAGTCTATGGATGTTGTGTGTATTCCATGAATTCTGCACGCAGTATGTGTTTGCACGTAGGCAGGGCTTTTTAGGCTAAAATAACAATGGGTGATTAACATGATAACAGGAAGAAGGCTATACTCCATTGGCCGAAACCTGACACAGCCAACCATATAAAAGGCAATAGTCTGGATTGGCTAGTTATCTCTAGGCAGCTCAAGAAAGTATCCTCCTGGAGTCCATTCGGAAATCAAGGCTGTTAATGGAAAAGCAGCTGGATTTCTGCAGCTCTCTTTCTTGGGAATCTATTGTGGCAGACGAGCACAGCGCACATACGTACACAGTCCTCACAAACACACAGGCATACACGTGCTGAGGGATCCTAACTTTAAAAACAAAACAAAACCAAGTGCAAAAAACCTTGGCAGAGAAAAATAGGACCGGGTGGTGAATGATTCATGTGGTCACATTTAAAACTTGAAACTTCCCTCTTTGTTAAAACTTCAAAGCTGACTAAGTTCTGTGCCTTGTTCAACACTTATCTCTGCCATGAGGGTTCCCAAAGTAACTAGCTAAAAAGGACAATATTTCAGCTCAACTCTATTTCAATCCTTTAAAGTTATATTAAACGCAGACAAATGATTCATTTTTTTAATTGATTTTGGTGCTTCTGAAAGCTACTTACTGACAGATCTGGAGACAGGATGTCTTTTTTTATCCACAGACCAAGTGCAAACTCCTCCACATCATTTCACAAACTTAAAAAACACTCTGCTTGGCATGACCACCCCTCAGAGAGGATGGCAGATTTCAGACTTCCTCTGAGTATTATCTTTAGCCTTGACTAAGACAGAAGCGTGCAAAAGAGCAGCTTCACTGAAGCCGTAGCTCTTGTGACAGGGTACCCCACTTGGTATGAAGTGAGGTTAATAAAAGGCCACATACAGGCCACGAAATAACCATAGCTAGATTAGCACCCAAATGTATATGCAGGAGATGGAAGAGAGAATTTTTCTGGCTCATTAGTAATTCTCTTTAAAAAAAGAATGTCGTAAAACCAAACTTCTGTTCTCAGTAAATGGGGAGCACTAGTTTTAATACAAGGTTGTGGGTTTTGTGGTACAAATGCTATCTTCTACTACCATTTTTGTGGGTATCATGGCTTCAGAAACATTATTAATGGGTCAGTTATCTCTTTTTAAAGTTTTGCCATCACAAGTGGTGACAACAAAGATGCCCAGACTCTTGAGGAGCTAACAGGGTCTAGGTGACAGCATCTAGGTGACATAAGAGACCAGATGAGCAAGCCTTCAGCTGAGACCTCAATCCCTATTAAATCAAGCTATTTAATTCTAACCCTGGCACAAACCAGTAGTAATAACAACACAGAGTTCTGGTTTCTTTTCTGAAGTAACCATTGTTCCCATGGGTTTTCCAGACTGTCCTCCTTTAAATCTGGAAATGGTTTCCTGTTCTACAAAGAAAATACACCTCCATTCAAGTGGATTTACAAGGGAAGAGAAGGGATGTGGGGGAGAACAAAGAGAAGGAACTGAGTCCAAGAAAGTGTGCAGGAAAAAAGGAACTGAGTAAAGGAGCACAACAGGGTTCATTCTTCTGACTTTCTATGCCACCTCCTTTGCTTCTTCAGTCCAAATAACCTAGGTGGTCTATAAATAGTAACACCATTCAAGATGGAAATTTACTTGATGTCTAAAGATTTGCCACTGTCAATGTTAAACAGGCACTGTTCATGACAACTATGGTATAAAATAAGGATAAATCTGTGCAAGAGAAAGAGCAGCTTGAAACGTGACTGCAGGATTACAAGGGGCAATGAGAAACCTCAGTGCTAAACAACTAGTCATGTTTCTCAAGACATGCACATTCCCCTGGAAGACATGTTAAAAGGAGCTAATAAAATGTATTCAAAACTAAAGCTCCTATGCACAGAAATGTGTTTGGAAAACACAAAAGCAATTACCTCTGATGTGACTGTCATAGAATCAAGAAAGGTCTTGAGCTAAACATGTGGCAGATACTGGAATGGTACCTCCACTTGTGATGCTTATCTAAAAAAAAACCCTTTTAGTCCTATCCAAACAGAAGAGCTCATGTAAAACCGTAACAGTCAAACACAAATTGATTTTAGAGCAATCTTTTACTACTAAGGTGTATTTTATTTACTCCTCTTAGTAATGTTCCTTACAGAAGGCCATCGACTTGACTTAAAATCTCCTAATAATAGCTCTTCCAATGCAGATGTTGCCATGTACACAAGGCAAAAACTTGGTCAGTCTGGAAATCTATCTTTGTTGACCATCATGACTGTATTCTAGTAAGATGTCCTAGAAACAAAGGTGATGACTTCACAGATACATTTCTTCCTGGTTGTCTGCCATACTAAAACGTGAAGATGACAGAATATAGCAGGATTTTCAAGGGTTATGTGCTTCCTTTCATTCTTATGGATTTAAAAACAAAACAAACCCCAAAACTGACAAGAAATTCTGAGTGCTTTTTCATTCTTATCTAGCCGTCTCCAACAGATTTTCAGAAGAAGACCACCAAAAATTCAATAGTAAACAACCCAAACAAAATCTAACAAAATATTCATACTCCCCTTGTGGTGCTATAACCATTTGCATATGTATGTAAACTTAAATACATACAGTAAAAAGGAACTGTTCATTTTCTCCTGCTCTATCGTTTTTTCTTCCCAAATATTTTCTTTTTTTTATTCATCAAGAGCTAATAGTTATTTTCTTCTGTTCTTTCACTTTGGGGTAAAATCTTTAAGGGTTTTTTTTGGTGGTTTTGTTTGTTTGTTTGTTTTTTCCTTTTTTTCTTTTTTTAAATTTTTTTTTCCTGAAATTCCTTTAGGCTTCCATGCTCATTTCTTCAATTCAAGAAGTGTAACTCTTGGTGGAATGATTCAGAAAATTGAAAGGTGCTATGGATTTTGTATGTCAGCATCATCTTTTCCTTTTGCTTGGATTTCATTCTGCTTATTCTTATTTATTCTGAAATATATACCCAGTACTTAAAATCCAATCTCCCTCTATTTGCTTTCTGACTGTACCTTGTCCTAATCTTCAACTTCTTTTCTGTTTAAGAAAGTAGAATCAATAAGATGATTAAAAAAGAAATGTAGAAGTGCTCAAGAACTGGAGAGAAGCAGCTCTTCTCTGGACATCTGCAGATTACTCTACACGCTTTGCGCATTTAAGACTGCTCCAGTAAAATGATATTTTACCTGTGCCCAGCATGCTAACAAGATGACAAGAGAGATCATGTTCAATTGCTTAGTTTTGCTATGAAGCCAATGAAGTTAAATAAATTCTATTCTTTAAATATGGAGATATATCACCATTTGAAAGACAGCCTAATTCCTCAAAAACCTCAGTGCTAGGCAGACACAAAGGGCTCTCATTGCCTTGAGAAACCTGAGTGAAACACCAATAGTTCCCACGTGAAATGGTATCAGAATTCAGGTCTTGTACCCATAGAGAAAGGTAAAATAAAATAATGAATTATTCCTAATAACAATATATCTATTCCTGGGATGCATACCATAAAGGTCTCTGATATTAGCATATATGCAGGCCATAGACACCTGTCGAAGGTACCATTTGCCGTCATCTCAAATGCTGATTTTTCATTATCTTCTGGAAAGAAGCTAAGACCTTTCCTCATGGGATAAAATTCAAAGCATTTACCTTATTGAAGAACTTAAAACTCTCCCCTGAGAGAACAAGTATGGAAGCTGTCACTGAAAAGAAAGAGTTAAAGCAAGAAATAAGAGCAGAAAATGGCAATGTGTTCTGCTTCTGATCACTGATAGGAAAGAAAAGTAGTACTTTAGGCTACAGGCATAGCCATATGAAGTAAGAAACAGTTCTACCTAAGAGAACAGAGGTGTTTTAATGAATTTAGAAGGAAATAAAGGTCTGAGGAGGAAGCAGGATGACCTAGTCAGAGCACCAGCTGAACTCTCATAAGGTATCACACTGAAGGAGGGATATTTCCATTCCTCATTCTTCCTCAGAATTAGGTGTGTGTGCCTGGAGGCTTAGTCACACGTGCACCCCACCCAGAGGGAACAATATCCAGCTGTTTTACTAAAAGAGAAAAAATTAAAAACCAAACAAACTAACCAACAAAAAATAAACAACAAACTTGAACTTTCTGTGGGGTTGGCTCAGAGGCCCAGAAGAGGGCACCGAGGCCAGCGGGTGCTGGGGTTGGCTGTGCACAGCCCTGCTCGGCTGGACGCTGCTGCCCCATGCCCCAGTGCTGAGCAGGAGCTAAGTCCTGCTGGGGACACAGCCTGCACCAGCTCTACTGGAGGCATCTCAGTCTGCATCCTCAGGAAGTACTTAGGTCTTCTCTTACTGAGCCTCTGGTGTTCAAGTTGAAGGGTATTTTCAGGTTCTTTTAATGCAGGAAGATGTGTTTGTGGGTGCTTTAATTAGCAGATTGACATAAACAGGCATCCACGGCTGGAATTATTCATTAGGAGTTGGGTGCCTAATTTCCTTAGATACTTTTGAAAATCTCACCCCATCATGTTTAATTAAAAATGTCAGATTATATCAATACTCAGATGTGTCTGCTGTTGGTCTCCCGAGAAGATTTCCAAAATTTACTTCTCATTCCATCTGTTTCTGACAGAGGAAGGACTGACTTGGCCCATTCTTGAACCAAAACATCAGCAAATAATTTAAAAATATTATACACTGAAAATGATATTAATCTCCTGAGTAGGCTTCTGAAACCTTACTTGGATCTGCATGTTCCCAGGTATCTTGTAAGCTACAAAGTGGGAAAACAGGCTATCTGCAAACACTAAAGGAAAGCACACTTATATGTAACCTGCATTAGACAACGATGTCCAGATTTGCTACGAAAACTACTTAACTTACAGGTGGGCCATGAAGCAGATCCTTTTAAAAATCACTTTTAAAATCATACACACACCCATCCACCAGCACACACATATGCACACTGACGTTCAAGTAGCCTCACAACATTCTCTCTGACAGACATCCATAAGGACAAGCTCTTCAGCACAGAAATTTGTTTTAGGTGAGAATCTGGGGAGTAGGGGTAGGGTGGAATTGACCATAAGTTTCCTCAAAAGTTCCTTTATCCTCCTGCTTGTGTTTAGTTCCCTGGTAAGAAATAACCTCACTCCTCAAGTACGACTGATAAGATTTGTTTGGTTTTGGTACTCAGCATCTCCTTTTTTCATAGAAATACCCTAGCTTTTCCAGATCTGCCAGTTCAGTAGCATCAGAATTCAGGGACAAACTCAATCCTCACTGTTCAAGTATCTCAGCTCTCTGTTGGTAAATCTAGGGCACATTTACAACAAAAAATGATGCACTGCCACTAGGCATCAAGGGGCCTACAAGGCTGGGCAACATCTACTTTTTCTATGTGTGTTACTCTACATTTCCTCCTGTTTTGCTGGTTTTAGTAGCACAAGTAATTTTATAAAGTGACAGTTTTAAAAAAATAACATCTGTTCTGTTCCAAATCACATTGAAGGTCTACATTTTATCCCTCAGACATTTTAAGGTTCAGCTGTACTTACTCTGGGAACAGGGGACGTCTGAGTACCTTTCCTCTGGCCACTAGTCTCAGGCGTTAGGTCTCGGTGGTCTACCTGAATGTGGCTCTCTAGGTCTTCAGCACTTTCAAATTTGACACTACACTCTGGACACCTCAGACTGCCACACGGTCTCTCGTTCACCTCCTGTGGAGTCAAGCCTGAGGACTGTCCATTGGTGCTCCTGGTCATGCATCCAGCACAGAGGCCATAGGGAAGGCCGTTCACATCCAACTTTACCAAGTCCTGCTTGTTCCGGAACTCCTTCAAGCACAACGCACACTTGTAGAGTTTTTGCAAGGCCTGGCCATTTGGTGAGGAGGTTGCAGAGTTTCCCGCCAATTTCTGCATATGGAACGTCCCATGAATTTTCAGCTCCAGGGTGGAGGTGACTGTCTGCATGCAGACAACACAGCGAAACCCGGTGAGGGAGTTTCTGAGATCTGGATGCATCTGGCAGTGCTCAATAAATTCCTCCTCGCTCTGCAGTGGCATTTTGCAGATCCGACACGTCCCTGTATCCAGACTCTTGCTGTGAGTGACTTTGTGCTCAGTCAGGGTCAGGAGCGACGGGAAGCGCTCCCCGCAGATGGGGCACATGTAGTGCTTAGCTGGGCCTCGATGGGTCTGCATGTGCTCTCTCAGGCCATTTTCTGAGAAAAAGGTCCTTGAGCAGATATTACACTTGTGGCTACCCTTGATGAATTCAGCTTTCTTCCTAGAACAGTCATCCTCCCCAGGCCTGATGTTATGATCTCTCAAACGATGGTTCTGCAAGAGGACCTCCATAGTGTAGGCAGCCCCACAAATGTCACAGCCATACATGGGCTCAGAAGCATCCACATCATCCTCGCTGGCTTCATGACTGTTGGAAGTATCTGGATTCTTCATTAACATGTTCTGAATATCTGCCCCAGAATCCGTCTTCTTATTTGTTGGGGTCATGCCATTAGCTGTACCGTTCTCAGCGCTAGCATCAAAAACACAATGTTTTTCCCGCAAGTGCTTTTCAAGCAAAATGATGGCATGAAAAGCTTTGCTACAAAACTTGCAGTTGTACTTTTTGCTGTGGGTTGTGATGTGGCACTGCAGTTCTACCTCTGTGCTAAAGGTCTCACCGCAGAAGATGCATTTGTGAGACTTTGACGGATTCCCCAAGTGACTGTGCTTCACATGGATCTGGAGATCCACCTCCTTCCTAAAATCCCAGTTACAAGCTGTGCAACGATACATCTTCTTTTCATTGCTATGCTTGACTGCCAGATGCACTTGGATAGATACCTTGGAATCAAAAACTTCTTGGCAAAGGGTGCAGTGATACAACACAAAAGTATGCATGTCCAACAAATGCTTCTGCAAATCATCCACTGAAGAAAACTGTTTGTCGCAGCTCTCACATACATAATGGGTTGAAGTTGTCATGTAATGTACAGTGAGATGTTGCAGAAGAGACTCCTGGGAATCAAAGTCTTCTTTACACTGAGGGCAAGACTGTTTCCTCAACAGCAACTCCAAATGCAACTTTAAATGGGTTTGAAAACTTTCAAAATTTGAGAACTTTAGATCACACTGATTGCATGGGTATTCACCATTAGACACTGAGTTTACACTCGCAGAAAGCCGTTGCCTTTTAGGGGAAGAGACTTCAACATCAGAAGACACTGGACTCTGCTCTGCTTTTGACTTCTTATTGTGTGCCAGAGGAATGTTCTTGTGGTTTTCTTTAATATGCTTTGTAAGCTTCAGGATGGAGCCAAAAATGGGGGAGTTTGTGCAATAAGGGCATGAATAAACTTCCATAAAAGACTGTGTTGGCTGAATGACAGGGGAATCCAATTTTGAATTTCCTACATTGCAGTGAGTCTGCTGAATATGCTCAGTCAAGGTTGCTTCAGTCAGAAAGCCCATGGAGCACTGATTGCAGAAGAAAGCATTGTTGCCATCTTGAGGGGTAGCGTTTGGGCCACAGTGAGTAATACGGATGTGTTCTTGTAAGCTATTGATATCTGCAAACATCTCCGGGCAGTAGTTACAGTGAAAGGCAGAAATGTTGCTAAACTGCATCATGGGATAGGCATGGTTTTTGTGCACCTTTCTCACGTGTTCATTCAAGTTGTACAGTGTAGGCATGGAATCAAGGCATATCTGGCACGTGTGGCTTTGCTGAGGTTTGTCTGCATGAATGGTTTTCAGGTGGATCTCCAGAACAGCAAGGCTGTTGAAGTCACGCTTCGAGCAGTATGGGCAGCTGTATGTAACTTTAGACCAGTTCTGGCCATCCTCTCTGTCCACAGACCTGATTTTCTTTTGTCCTCTCAAAGGCTTTAATGTCGAATCTGGGGTGGAGCCTCTTTCCACTGAGGCGCTGGAGTCGGGCGTTGCGCTGCTCATGGATGCCACGCTCCCCAAGACTGGGTCTGGGCTAATGCTGTGATTGCTGGAGTCAGGTTGTCTGTGGCTGTCCAAGTGGCAGTAGACTTCCTCTACTGAAGAAAACTGCTCCGGGCACATAGGGCACTTGTGTTTTTTGTTGGCATGGGCTTGATGAATGTGTGAGAGCAGCGAGTTTTCGTCTGCAAATACTTCAGGGCAATGAATACACTGCAAATCTGCCTTCTCGGAAAGCTGTGGGTGGCGTGTCATTACGTGCTTCTCCAAATCTTCAGTCTGACTGAATGTCTCTTCACAGTAATCACACATAAAATCATCCTTCTTCACCTCTTTCTCAGTCTTTGCCATATGTTCCTTGTTCTTTTTATGAGCTTGCATGTGACTCTGCAATGAGCTGGTAGATGAAAACCCACGTTTACACACAGTACACTTGAATGGTTTGCTGGAGCTGTGGGTTTTCAGGTGAATTTTGAGGTGGTCGCTGCGAGAGAACGCAGCCTCGCATTCATGGCAATGGTACTTCTTATCCCCTGTGTGAAGCTTTATGTGGCGATCCCTACTCCTCTTGTGCTTAAAAAGCCGGCTACAGTAGGTGCATTTGAAAGGTAGTTTGTCGCTGTGGATCTGCTCGTGCCTTTTAAGGTAGCTCAGGCGAATGAAGGACTTATCACAAAACTGACAGGGGTACGGCAGGCCAGTCCCCCCTTCCTCCTCCCCGATGCCGAGATCACACCCATCTCCTATCATCTGAGTGGGTGATGCAACATCTTTGCTGGAGGGAGATGAAGCCACCCAGGAGAGTTGTGGGTCGTCATCACCATCTGTAATGGGAAAGCAGAAAGGAGATTAAAAACAATTCCCAGTGCATCTGTGAAATAAGGACAAAGCTCTCAACAACACTATGGGCTTCTGCTACTACAGCTTAAAAAAAAATAATAAAATATTCAACTCAAAAAGAAAAACCCATTTTGAATTTCAAAGGAGGTTTCAGAAAGAGAAATATTTGTACACATAATTCACAAATATGCTAACGTATAGTCTTAATAAAAAGCGTTTTTCTTTAGCAGGTTTAACACCTGCTCACTGTACTGTAAAGCAATAAACAATGAATAAAGAGAGGAAAACACAATGTGCAATGAAGCAATACAAACATTTTGAAAAGCTACAATGTTAAGTGATCACCTGTGATTTTGTGGGTCTTTTAAAAAGCTATATCAAGATGATTTTAAGTAATGTCTCCATTAAACAAAATCCTTCACTTCTGTCTCAAAACTGGAACAGCATGAAACACTGCTCAAAAGCAGAGTCAAACATCTAGGTGAAATAAAAGCATCAGATTTGAGACAGCTCAAGAAAAATCAGAGAAGAGATCTGCACCATAACCACATTCATTCGTATGAAAGGTAATGTTGCCTGCTTGGTACAAAACCAAACTAATTTTAAAAAGCCCAGAAAATCACCAGTGGAGATCTCAAGACATCACAAAAGAATCAGCTTCAGGATAAACCAACAATGGCCCAGCCTCCGTATTAATAAATATTTCCTTTGCTCAATATGAGGCTTTGGAAAATATTTTATAATTTGATATTACCATAAAGAAACACAGCACCAACTCCAGCAGCAAAACAGTCATTTTAGGAAAAATACATAAAACGTTGGCAGCTTTCATAAACAGAATTGTTAACAAGAAACAGAAGAGAGCGAGTTCAAATATTCCAATAAATGTGGAGATGTTGAGTGAAGGAAAAATGCCACAAGTCTGATATAAAACTGAACCTTGGAACGAAGCAAAAAAAAAAATTTATATAAATGAGGGAAGGCGCTGACCACATATACATTTGGATATTTAAAAGAGGAACGGGTTCTCCAGATACATTGTCCTTATGAAACATTTAATGTTCCTACTTCAGCTCTTACTAAAACAAACCAATAAAAAAATCCCCAACTGTGCGTGTAGGCTGCCACACGCGCACTCCTTGTGCCTGCCAACTGCAGAGTCACCAGGCAGAGAAGAGCACATGTACGGCGGAGAAGCTCTCAAAGAAAGGCTCGGCTAATGAGGATATCACCACGGTAAGAGGCTAGCTCCTGTGGCACCGTTTGCTTTGCCAAAGATCTTCTTTTTCATCCCAGGAAAGGAGAGACCGGAGCTACCTTAGAAAAACTAAACCAAATAATCACACACCAAACAACTTTTTCTGCATGCCACGTTTGGCTGTTTCCAGGGATGTGCAGGTCAGTCGCCTGCTTCCCTTGCCCTGTGTTCCCCCATATAACAGAACCTCCTGCTTCAGAGCGATGCTGGACACCGAGAACATGCTTCCTCCGCTCCTGAAATGCACCCTGGTTCATCAGCAGGCACCCACACTTCTAAGATGATCAAGGTTCTTATGCTCAACTAACTCTTCTGAGCCTGTCCGAGCCCAAGCCTAAAACACAGGCAACGAGCCCCAGATTTTTGCATAAACTTTTGTCAGGCTTCGTTCCCCCAACCATGAACCGGTCTCTCTCTGCAGCTGCAGCAAAACCCCATGTTATGTTCCCAATTTAAGCCATCTCCGCCGCCCACCCCGCTGCCGCCCCGCTTCGCTCAGCCCCTGGGGAGCCCCCGTTCCCCCT
>JANIJG010008621.1:0-13567 GCA_024611175.1 Megaceryle torquata
ACACTGTTAATGAAAATGACTGAATTATGAATTGGCAATGCAGTGTAAATTATTCTATAGTTATGCTGTGAAACACATCTTCACGTTTTCATATATTAAAACAAGTTGCAGCTGACTTAACTTCAGTTAAAACAGAAAGCAAGCTAGTTTGTACTGCAGTTAATGTTCTTTGACAGGAGAGAATGTTCGAGTGCTATTTATTTTCTCAGTTTGCTTGCACTACAGTTTATGGAACTCCCTCAGAAATGCTGTGTGCATTGCATCACTTAATGGCAGAAAAAGGGGCAGTGTCTCCTGTTCCTAGAATGCCTGGGAGACCTGCATGGTTTAGGCACGGGAAGTCAAAAAGATTGCTTTCATTTTTATTTTTTTACAATGCTGAAAAATAGTTGTGTGAAGGTTTTTGGTGTTTGTTTTGTGGTTTGGTTTGGGTTTGGTTTTTTTTCCTAATTTTTCTTTATCACGTTTTTTTCCTTGTTGCCCCCCTTCGTTTAAATGTAAACTGTCCTGTGTTGCGCCAGGTTGCCTGGGGTGTGGCTCTGTGTTTGGTGCCTGTGGGGGGGAGGCAGCTCACGTCTGATCACGTAGCTAATCGACCACGCTCAGCTTACCCACTGTATTTATCTTCTCTTTGGTTGTGAATATGGGAAGGTTCCTCGGATGGCTGAAAGCTGTGTTGGCACAAGTTCCCAAGTCATCTTCTATTTAAGTATCAATCAGAAATCCCCATTCTGTTAGTGGTCCAGGGGTAGGGTCCAGCAGTGAGGTCTGTTTGCTGGCACTAGTACAGTACAGGTAATCAACTGGTCACGGTACAACTACCCCCTTTTCTGCCAACAGAGCCTTTCAATTTGATTTCTTTTTTTTTTCCAGCTGAGCCTTTCATTGATTTAAGATTACTGTCTTGATTTCATGTACTGGGACAAGTGATACAGTCCTTAACTCTTACCCACACCTAAATTCTCACCTCCCCTTAGTGTCTGAATCAGTGCTGAAATTTCTCCTGGTCTGGCATTTCACCTACCCAACATAGCAAAGGGATGGTAGTTCAAGATACTGATGGGGCCAACTAGAGATTTGCCTGGTCTAAGGATGTCTCACTGCCGCCATGGAAACTCAGCCTTTTGTCCTAGCATCTGTTTGTTTCTTTTTTTTTTTTTTTTTTAAACTCTTAAGAACTGTCCAAGGCAAAAAGCTTAGCAAAAATACTGTGTAAACCGAAGCCTCATTTTCTAGCTCTGCCCATCCTATGGAGTGGGTGCCCCAGTGCTAGAGCAATATCTGTAGCTGCTGCTCTACAATCACTCTTAAGCATCCAGGTTTGGTTAGAAAGGCTTACTCTGCCAGCTGAAAGCATCTGAGCTGCCAGATCACTTCCTGAAGTGTCCTGGTTCCCCCCTAGCTGGTGTCACAAATCACCTCCTGCCGGCTGCTGTCACCAAAGGCCTCAAAAATAGTATCGGGTCAGCTCTCTGCTGCAGACAGGTTCCTTCCTTGGCGAAGAGGGCTGCTAGGGGGCAGCTGCCACGTGGAGGGATGGGCTGAACGTTGGCCAGATGACCTTGCAAGGCACAGATGAAAGAATTGGCGGAGGGAGGAAGAAGTGAGGCAGAAGGTCAGTAACCACTGTACCAGACTCATACTGCAGCTCTGCTTGGCAGTGCGCCATTCACAGAGGGTGTCTTGGAGATGGGCTGCTCACCCTTAATGTCTAAGAAGCCCCATTTATGCTACTATAAGGCTACGTGGACCTGCCCAAGGTGGAAGGTGCTGCCGTGGGACGGGGTGGGTGGAGAACCTCACCTGCTTCTCCGAGCAGGTCCTGCTAGGAACACCCTGTTGGCTGCATCAGGTCACCTCTTATGACAAGTAGCCTTACTCTTCAGCAGCAATGGTTATATCACAAAGCTGTACAAATTATTTTTTCTTATTGATCTTGCAACATCGAATAAAAATTGATATCCTTAAAGTGTTTTGAAGTTTATTTGCATATTTCTGACCATCCTGCTGCAGCAAATCTCAGATGACTGAAGCTTCTTGCATCAGCAAGAAGCAATTGCATGAATTACAGCAGTGCTGTGAGAAAGTGCTTGCCTGGCCTGGTCTTTATTACAATGAGATAAGATCAGTAGGGGGAATCAAACTAGCATGCCACAAGTAGCTAAACAAAACATTTAGGAGGGAAATGTTACCAGCCTGGGGATCTGCCTACTACTGAGATTCCTAGGCAATATATCTGGCAGAGCTGACATATTTTCCGTCTTCCATTTCACCATAGCAAAGGCTTTTCTACCGTGTGCTGATCCCCTGCCAACCCACGGGACAGGCTCCTGCAAGGTCTGGTATTGCAACAGTTTCTGGGGGAAACAGCCTACTCGTGGGGCTGGAGATACTTAAAATCTTGGACGTGAGCAAGATCACTTTTTCACTCCCTCTTCTGCTTTTCTGTTGGGGGAGGTTGAAAAGTTAGCAAAGAGCTAGAGGAGTTTGCTTAACCACAGCATCCATCATGATTGCACCAGCGCGAGCAGCAGACTCACCCTTTGCTTTCCGCGCTGCTACAGCTCTGCATCCAGCACCCAGCAGGAGGGGGGAAAAACAATCACTGCATCCAGCACCCAGCATGAGGGGGGAAAAACAATCACCAGTGTTTTAAGGAAGGGGCACCTTAACGAGCTCACAAAGCTACCTCACGCTTACCTTCCAATGTGCAGTTCTTCACCGATGAGCTTCTCTTCTTCAAAAGCAAAAATTGTGCCAAGAGCTTTTGGATTAGACCAAAAAGGAAGAGTTTCCAGCCTCGCCCAGTGCACGTTTGCTGCCATCACCCTTTGAACAGCTTTGGCTACAGGATGTGATGTTTCTACTACATTAAATGCTAAAAAGAAATGTGCTGGTAATTTGCACTCATTGCCGGAGTAGCAGGTTTAATCTGCATTAATTTTGCTGTTTTTTTCTACTCTTCCTCAACACCCAGTGAGAGTTCAGTGGGGAATTTTTGTTTTAAGAAGGCAAGAGTCGTTTAAACCCCCACCATGTGAGGAGAGAGGCACCACAGTTCGTGGTGGAGATCGTTCACTGTCACTGCCCGTCCTGTACCAGAGGCTGGGGTGGAAGCACAGCTGGCAGAAATCTTTTTTCCTCGAGAGTTCGGCGAGGGCCGACCCCTAGCACCGCTTGTGAAAAGAACTGGTCACGCAGGTCCGAGAGTTGCAGGGGAGCTTTGTCCTTCCCCTGCCCGTGCCGGCAGAGCCGGGCGCGCTGGAGCCGTCGCTGCGGTGCAGGAACGCAACGTGAGACGGGCCCGCGCTGGGTGTGAGGCCGGGCTGAGGCCGCTGTGCGCCCCGTTACAGCTTTCTCGGGAAAGCTGGTGGCTCATGACCCCTGCCCAGTGCTCTGGAGCACCAGGGCAGCCCCCTCCCTGGAGAAAGCAGAGAATGGCGATTACTTTCTAACTCTAAAATGAGTTTTTGCTTCGTTATCACTTGTCTCCCGTGCTTTGGGTTCCCTCGCCCTTCCCCGCGCTGCTGCAGAGCTGCCCTTCCCTGTCCAACACCAGCGAGGACTACGGGGACATCCAGCTGGATACACATCCCCCCCGAGAGCGGCAATGTTTCTGCTCATTTCTGGGGGTCACCTGCACCACAAGGCAGGCAGCAATTTTCCACCAAAGGCTGAGGCTGATCCGCAGCTTCCAGGGCCGCGGTGCTGCCGCCGAGCTCCCCGTGAGACCCCCGCCCCGTCCCCAGTCTCCCCAGCCTCAGCGGGGCCGGGAAGCTGCAGCTCGCTTTGCAGAGCTCCGCGCTGTCCCAGCCGGTGCCTGTGCCGAGCTGGCAGGCTGCCTGCGCCGAGAGGAAGGGCAAAGAAAGGCTATTTTGAATGTTAAACAAGCAGAAAAAAACCCTTTTGGTACCAGCTTTCCACTGCCGGCAGCAGTAGTGAAGGCAAAACGCTCTTTTCATTTGGCCTTCAGGTTCACCTTGAAGCTCTAATCGGCTGGAGGAGAACCCCGGTGGAAATAAATCTGGTATTCCAGCAGGTAAGATTTTTCATCAGCCTCAAGTTGGTCTCAGTGATACAATGTCATTTCAAAACACTCCGGACTGCAACAAAAGATACATCCTTAAAATGGCAGCTAATTAATTTTCCTGTCCTGCTAACTTAATCCTTTTTCCAGCCAGGAAAGGCAAATGGGAGTTCAGGGAGCCTCGCAGCAGCAGCCAGGAGCCCGAGCAGGAACACAAGCCCCAGGGCTCTTTGGCAGGCCCCCAGACTGGGCGGTGTCAGGGCTTCCCTGGCCATTTTATAAGGAAGGGAGAAAAAAATAAATAAATTAAAAAGATGGTATGTGGCTCATCAAACCAACAGCTCATCCTGTGCTAGTGATCCCAGGGACCCCAGAGATCCACCTGCCCCCCCAGACAGATGTGACTCTTTACTCCCAGTTCATAGCCCTGGTGTAACCCTTGCTGACAGGCCCTCTGTGCCCAGACTGGTGCTGGCAGAACCAGTTTCCCCAGGATTTGCCAGGGGCATGCTGTGCTGCAGGAGGATTTCAGTTTGGATAACAAAACAAAACAAAACAAAAAAAAAAATTCCCTTTCCTCCCCCAGGGCATTTCTGCTGCATATTTCAGAGCACTTTAGGGCCAGCCACGAAAGGCAAGGTGACAGTGATGTTCTCCCAGCCCCAGGTTGCTGCTCCAGCATCCCCAGTCCCAGGAGGGCTCTGCTGCAGTGCAGGGTGCAGGACAAGCACCCAGTGTGGACAGCAAATGCTGAAGCAGCGATTCACCCCCCAGCAATTCACCCCCCCTCCCAGACACAGAAGTGCACAAACCAAGACACTTGCATCAAAAGCAGGTTTGGAGGAGCCAGTTCAGCAGGAGATCCAACGAGCAGTTGACTTCCCCATGTACACATAAAGCTGTCACTCTCTTGGGCTGTTACCAGAGCCTCCAAGGTGCCCACAGGCCTGGGCTCAGCCTTGACTGAGGGCAACCCCACAGTAAAGTCCCATCTCCCTTGCACAGCACAAAGCACAAGGAGGGGAAAGAAGGGGCCAAACAATTCCCACGTCTTCTGCAAGACCATCACACTGCTTCTGGTTTGCAGCCTCCCATCACATGCTTATCTCTGCCCAAGGACCTTGGTGAGAGCAGCACCATTCCAATGTCAAAGTTACCACCACTTTGAAGCAGAAGCCAGCTGACACTTCAATACTCGCTTGCATGCAGCAGCTTCAGATCACAAAGGAAAAGCCACAGCAGAGCGAGAGCCACATTCACCTCACATGGGAGGCACCTATGTATCCTATGGAGTGCAACAGGGCTGGTTAATACACTGGAAGTATGGCTGCTGCTGCCTTGGGTTGGCCAGGGCTGTCAGGAGAGGACAACCTCTGGAATGGACAGGCTGAGACATTTCCCAATCCACCACATCAGGGGAGGTCTGCTCTCTGCAGAGAGACTCTTCTCTCTGCCCTTGCTTCTTGTGCTCAAGCAGTAACTGGAGAGCTTGAAAGGGACAGAAATGAGGCTCAACCCCTCCATGCTGTAGGGCCCAGAGCAATGGGACACTCAGCAGAGATCAGCTAACATGCGGGTTAAGATGGAAGCACTGAAGAGTTGTGTCAGACACAGTTCCAGAAAGAGCACACGTCCACCAGCACAGCGCTGCAGCACCCCCCTTGCGAGGCAGCGACTCTGGCCCCATGCTGAGCACATGCACCAGCCTCCCCAGAGACACTATCTTGGTGCAGGTTTCCACCTTTGAGGAACTCCCCATCTGCAAGTCCATGCCCAAGGATGAACAGGGCAAGGCTTGCACTGGCATCTTTAACCTCATACTGGTTTCCTATTGCGATGAGAGCAGTCCCTTTCACTTCCTTCTCTCACAGCTCCTTCTTGCCCCCAGAGAGCAGGCACACCATGTCCAGGGGTGCAAGGCAGACCCTGGGAAGGAGAGCCCGCTCTGCTTACATCCACAGGGATGCAGGATTTGTCCACCTGGAACCCAGACAAAACACAACTTTCAGCTGCCCCAGGAGGTCAGAGCCTCCTTGCAGTCCTGTTGTCTGCACTTCTGGGAAGAGCCAGCACTCAACCCAGAAAGAGTTCCCCATCACAGCCCAGGCTGTGACTCACCAGCAACCACCTTTCCTCAGGGAAATACAGGGCCCGTTCCCAGGAGTCTGTCTCACCTCATTCTACCTACTGCAAGCTGCAGGGGCAGCCGCAGGAGCAGCGGCAGCTCGGTGAGCACCCTTCCCCACACCACTCGCCAGCACGCTGAGCCACAGCACGCCCTGCCCTGCCCTGCCCGCACCGCTGCCGCTGCCGCGCTGGAAGCACCGCACCTCCGGACTCCAGCTTTCTGAGGATAGACCCCGCAGGAGGACTTGATGCACTTCAAATAGCCTCTTCCAGAGCTTCTCAGTCCCACATCAGCTCCTTTTCCACTGACCATCAGTTTGGATAGCAGCGTCTGTGCTTGCTCTCTCTGCTTCTCATGTGCAGAGGGAGGAGCCCTGAATCCAGGGATGCCAGTGGAATTTTTAAAATACACTGTTTAGATGGCTGAGAAACTAAGGGCATTGGAGCAGCTCAGGTCAGAAGTCAGGACTTGACTGTAAAGAAGAGGCAGTGACACCATGAGTGCCTACAGGCTTTGGTGGCTTCTCTACAGCCTTCCCACCTCTCTCTTTCCAAGCTTCTGCTTTTTTTCCAGTCCCAGATGCACACTTCCAGCAAAACACACCCATTTCAAGCCACCTCTGTGTGGAAGCCAGCCATAGGACACCTGTCCCATCCCCACCCCACACTGCCCCTGTGCCAGACCCAGGCTGGCAGGTCGGAGTGCAGGGAGGAGCCCACCAACACACACAAAAGCCCAGCAGCCAGCCCGTTTGTTTTGTGGTGAGATTTTCAACGCCAGTGAAATAATTCAGTGTACAAGACCAAAATAGGGCATGGATTTTATAATCATCTTTGCCAGTGACACACTATATGACCTTGGGTAAGTCCCTCCATCCATCTTTAAAGACTCTCAGAGGAGTGCCACAAGACTTTAATTAGCAGCCCTAAAAGTACTCAAGATAGTTTGTGTCTCTTCCAAAATAACCAACTGCAGATGAATTGGAACAACCTTATTTTTGAATTCTGCAAGCAACTGGGATCCAGGCTGCTCTCAGATCAGTCACTTCAACAACGTAATCAAAGTTAAATGTGCCAGCTGTGCATGAAGGATTTTAATACTCTGCACAGACTGAAAAATAGCTCGAAGAACCAATGTTATTTTTCCATGGCTGGGATGTCACTGTCGAGCAGCTGCATTATAATCATCTGCAATCAGCAGAATACCTTTCTTTTAAATCACTTTTTAGTCTTGGGGAAGAGGGTTCATTTTTATTTCTGTCCTACTTACAAAAGCACCCTTGAATCCTGAGGCATCCACTATCAAGAGATCAGGCAGCTACTACAGCAGCGCAGGCTGATCAAAACACCTTCAACTATCTACAATCAAACTCCGATTACGCTGACAGGGTCCAAAGCTTTAAAAGTTGCACCCAAACAGTAACTGCTCACACTACTGTGACCACTTCAAGAAACAATACATGCTTTTCCACAGATCCACCAAAAATCCATCTCCTGTTACCAGGAGACAGTTGCCTATCGTGACAAATTCAAGACCTGACCAGTCCCTCCTCACAGAAAATGTGAGTGCTGCCCAGCATCCTTCTCTGCAAGGGCCAGCACAAGCAGACAGGTCACAGCTCTAAGATGAAGCAAGAGGGGAAGTTCTCTCACCCCATCCTTTACAAAAAGCCAAACCTCTCTTTGATATATTCTGCATACTACATATTTACAAATAAAATGTAACATTAAGATATGTGTGTACTTTGGAGAAAGCGCTAAGGAACAGGCCAACCACACAGAGCTTTGCGCTTGCGATGACCAATATTCTTCATAAACCTCTCCTCCCGTTCCACCATCCTGTGAGGCTGTACTTTACAGACGGGCACACACCATGAGGATGCTTTACCAGCAGCTGCTCAGCAGTGGTGAGTGGAGCACTGGGATACAGCAAACTGCCAAAGGTGCCCAGTATTTTAAGGGACGTATGCAAGACAGCTTGCATTAGAGGAGTGACAGTGACTGAGCTGACAGCAAACATACATAAATGCCAAGGATCCAGCTACTTCCACAGCTGTTGGAGCTGATCCAGGATGAGAAAATAGCTGTGAAATTCCCATTGCAGATGTGAAGATGAAAATTGCCCAAGCTCTCAAAAAAACAAATCTCCAGCAAAAATCTGATCGGAGTTTTCCACTCCCCTGCCTTTTCCAGGCCAAACTATTCTTTTGGACTTCACCATAAACTGTTTAAAAGCTTCAGTCTAAGCTTAAAATCTGAAGAAAAATCCATTTCCTTTGGCAGTGTCTCAACTCATGGTAAAGCATGATTTTTTCTTCACATGGTACCAGTAGTCCCTGTTCCTGGCAAATCCATGTGGCTGCCAACTCAGGGACTCAAATGCAGCCACGTTCTTCCACTGTGTGTGAAAATACCCTCTAGTGAGTTTAGCACGAGACTGTACCAACAGCTGAACTCCTTCCTTAGTGCATTCTTATCTCTGAGTAATCAGCTGCTCAGTTACCAGGTTTGCACTGGCAGGCCTGAGGAGCTTCTCATACACTTTTAAAACGAAGGCTCTGGAGTGGAACAGATGAAGCCAAACCAGCTTTCACAGCACACAAGCAGTGGCCGCTCTTCTCAGGGGCTCTACCCACAACTTCCTGCTCAGTGGACACCAGCACTCCCACAAAACCACTGCGCTGCTTCAGCCACCACCAAGAGACAGTGGCAAACACTGTCGACACAGAACCAGAGAAGAAAAACATCAGTGCTAAAGCCAGCGGTCTACTTTCAAGGATGAAACAACGTGTCAGGTTGAAGCTGAGCTGGAAGGGAGAAAATGAGGTAAGTTCAGCCTTTCTGGTTTAGTTTTCCCTCCCTGAAATGATCACAAGATTCAGATTTAGAAGTACAGTTCAACAATTCCTGCAGGCCACAAGATTTTTGCTAAATCCCAAAGCATTATTCTTCTTCCTTTTCCACTTAAAAAACAGAGCCACTTGTTTTTGCAGACCTGAAAGCAGCAGCTCCCTTTAAATCCAGTGACTAACATCCTTCCTTCAGATCTCTGCCAAACCTCATTTCTTCCAAATTTAAAGTGTTTTTGGCCTTGTTTTAGCTTAAGTAGGTTGCATATTCTTCAAGATGAGTGCTCTAGAGTCCATGCTAAAGGTGGGATGTTGCCATTTGCTGGTATGAAACATTATAGTTTAGCTTTATAGGTTGTTTCTTTTCTAGTTTACTTCTGTTAGCCAATGCCTTTCCACTGGTATTTTTCCATCAAAAGTTTCTTAGTAGACATTGAAGAACAGAACAAAAGGAAGCACACTCAATACCCTACACTGCTGCCATTTCAGACAGCCAGCTTAGAGGCAGACCCTGGAGAAAATTACCAGGAAAAGAAAAATATTTTTTAAAATAGGTTTGTTTTGTTTTGTTTTCTTGGGTTTCATTGGCTGGTTGTGGTTTTTTAGTTTACTGTAAAGGGAGACAGACAATTTCTTGACCACTGCAAAGTCAAGCACAGCACAGTAACCACCTCTGCAGCTTTCCTTTTGAATATGACAATTGCTTTCTAATGCTGGTTAAACGTGGGCAAGGATACACTTGCCCATCACAAATGTACCGTGCACACCCCTTTGGAACAGCAGCAGCTAAAAGACAGCTGCCATCAGGGACTGGACTGGGAGCTGCATGGCTATGGGCTCTATCCTTTAGAAATGAGGAAGACTCCATGGTCTTTACAAGGGAAAAAGATAACAAGCAATGAGGATGCCTAGTTGAGAGAGGGTAGGAGGATGAAGTAGAACAATACAATTAAGTATCAAGACTCCAAAGTGCATCACAGCCCTTCGACCCATGGCAGAAAGATAAGCACTTAATTTGTTCATTCAGATCATTAAACAGGACTCCTTCTGGGAAATACAGGAAGTCAGGTCTTTTTCCCCACTTTCTAACATTCCAGTTTACTGGAATTACTTCTACCTTAGATATGAGCTCAAAAAGCTAAGCTTGAGCAAAGCACATACTTTGCTGATCCTGTCCCTACATCCACGTGTATTTGTGGACCTGTGCTGTCTCCTGAGCCCTCACTGCAGAACAGCCCCGTTGGGCAGAGGCTCCCGTGTCACACAGCTAGACGTGCTCTCGACACGCAGCTACTGCTTCTGGGGTCATGGTATCCACCTAGAAAAGGCTTGACATCAATGTAACCTCTCCTGGCTGTCCCAGTTGCACACTGAAGTCTGTCCTTCAGAGCTTGTGGCTCTATTTGTTCAGTTCAGGCTCCACCCCCATCCAGCATGGCTGTCTTACAAAGCATTCTCTGTTAAGATTCTCCTTGATGTGGTCGCGGAGCATTTACTGTTTCCTAAGCAAGTGATGTTCACTTTGTGCTCCATTTGGGACGCAGGTCTGTGCACACTCTTAGATGGATTCCTGTTGCTCCTTTTTCTTCATCTCTTCACTGACACATCTTGTGGGCATGGAACACCTTCCTTCCTTCCTTCCTTCTTAGAGAAGACTGGTGTCCAGTTCACTGTAAGGTTTCTTCCTCTCTAATAGTCTGATTCAAACTCAATTTATTCAGCAAAAATAATGATGAGGTAAGGGAAAATCTTACTGCTTGCACTTGGACTGTTTTACCATTCCTGAGGTGTAAGACTCCAAACAAGTGAATGAAAGTCAGCAGCTTCCTGTAGCTAATATGGCAGCCAACTGCATCCCATCAGAAGAACAGGTTTACATACTAAGAAGGTCACTAGTTAAAAACTCAGCTCTTGCTCAGACACACTGTGATCAAGTGAGGCTCTCTGGAGTTAGGAAAGAAAATTAAATAACTATTAACTAGACAGAAGGAAGCTGTCTGCTCTTACCATCTACTACTTCAAAAATAGTGTATTACATGCTACTTAAAGCATGCAAAGCAGGCCACTTTAAAAGAAGGTATGCACAGTGTATCTGACCTGCTGTGAGCAAATTCACATTTTGGAGTCCAACATTAGGCACGGGAGGTCTAAGATGGTGATGTACAGCTTCCATGTAACGACTCTGAAGGAGTGAACCTCCCCCTTCTATCACTTGAAGGTATTTCTTTGGTTTTTTTTTAAAAAGTTCAACTGTGCAGATGAGTAAAAGTTACTTCTAAGAGAAGAACAAGGACACATTTATAGGAATGCCTTTCCCCTTGTCGCTTCATTCATGTAACACTGCGACAGAGATTTGCTGTTGCTGGATTTCATTTCCTTCTTGAATTTCACTGGTGTAATTCCAACGGTCAAACTGCATCTTCCAGAGAGACACAGCCACTGCTTCACAGCGGATGGAAAAGATGTCTCAGAGGCTGGCTAGTGCTAAAAATACCAGTAGGACAGAGTACAAGCTCACCAGCTAAAATCTTCCCTGCCTCTCATGCACTGGCTAGTTACCCAGAATCCCTAGGATATTTGCAGTACAAGGTAAAGAGCTAGTTAACATGAGCACAACTTCAACCTGTCTTTAAAAGAAAACTGTCAGAGGATCAGAGGATGTTCTGTGTGAACAACTGAGAATACACAAAATTATGAGAAGAGCCGCGTACTACTGGCGCATTATCGGTACTGCTTTAAAGGGGAAAAAAATTACATGCAGGTCCTTCAGTCTTCTTTCTATGCTTTGAGATATATAAAATTACCACTGGACAAAACAGTAAGAGGAATGGAGGACAGGACACCAGCTCAGGTAACCAAGGGTTTGGTAAACTGGAACTTAGTGCCTTTAATACCGAGTAAAAATGTGGACCCGGTGCAGGCTGAGCTGAGTGATGGGGCAGGTGCTCCAGGGTACAAACACATTCTGCAGCTATCACCACAAGCTGCGTTTGAGGGTGTGCAGATCAGGCTGAGCTGTAGTATAGCTACACTACTTTTGTTTTGACAAAAATATGAGCAGTCTGTTGGTAACAGACAATTGGAGGAACTCAGTGCTGCCCGCTACAGACTCCTCAGATTAGCACTTATTAAAAATTAATAAAATGGTTTATTTTATATATACATATGTTCCAAAAAATTTATACAGTTAAAATATCAAATTAGTGATCTGGTAACAATACTGTTCAAAATAATCTCTTTTGTATGAACATTAAAATACACGTTTTTAAAAGCGTTTCCTTTTAGTGCTTCCAAAGCACAGCGTGTGCCAAGGCCACCTGAAGAATCTCCGTCCTCCTCACAGGATGAAAGAGAACTGAAGTCGGGGACCTGGGAAGCCTCAGGTGCACTTTCATAATGTCTGCAGACAAAACAGAAGAGAGTCTGAGGTAGATTGTTTAGTGACCATCGGGTGGTAACAGTCACAGGGCTGTCTTTAGCTTTCATTAACACAATAGCAGTTTCTTTACTCTCAATCTACACTGAATCTCAAGTTTAAAGGCATGGCTAGCAGTTCTCGGGAACAAAACCCTTGTCTCTGTGGTGGCAACATGCAATTTTACCAGTGCAGGTGTTTCTGGGAAGGTTTTTTTTTGGGAACACACGGGCTCTCTCCACGATGCAGACAGTGTGTGCATTTGACAGTGCCCCATTTTAGTGCAACCTGCTGCCTATAGCACGTAAATGTCTAATGACAGCGTTCAAAAGAGTAAATTCTCATCACCTGCAGGAGGGGCAGCAATGGTTATTTTTCTTCAGCCTGTTGAGCAAATAGCACCCTCCACAGGAAAAAAGCCACACCTTTCATAGCAAATCCTTTAGGTTATAGCCCAGCTTCTGCCGATAGAGGTTCTTAAAGTTAAAGCTCCACTGCTTCTTCTCAGACTGTGACAGTAAAATCACTTGACTGCCAAGATGGTGAGGGCAGCAGCTACATCCTCTTCCACTCTTCTGCGGCACAGCAAACTCATTCCTGGTCCATATTCGTCTGGCTGGTACATTATTATCTACTGTTGACATGATTAACTCTGTTGGGGAGGCTGTTGAGCTCTAGTTCCTCTAGTATTCTCTCTAAGTGTTGTATTAAGACCCGTTTTTTAAACCTAAAGAAGAAAGGGAGAACAATTTCATTCTTTTCCTCCAAAAATAACAGTCAAACAACTCAAGACTATTCCAACCATGACAAATCATATTAGCAGAGGCTCTCTGCTTCCAGTATGGAAGAGCTTGCTTTATTTCTGGTACCAGAATGGCCAGAAAACTTAATACAGCCACCTTCCCCAACCCACCCAACTTTTGGGTTGGTCTTCAGTAACAACTTGTGTCTCTGTTTCACATTTAAACTTTACATAAAGATCTTTTACCCCATAAAAATAGAGTGGTATTTTGACCACTAAAACAACCATAATAACTGAATTATGTCAAAAAGGAAACCAGAAAATACTAGTACTGAAGAAGTTTATGATTTACTGCCATGCTCTAAATTAACATTTAACTTTTATTTTTATTATTATTTTTTATTATT
>JANIJG010008621.1:13667-44127 GCA_024611175.1 Megaceryle torquata
AACTTTATTATTATTAATGACTCTGAGTCATTTCTATCTATACAAACCTTGCTGCTTCCTTGATAGCAAATTCAATGAAATACTTCTGAATTTCCACAGGTCCTTGCACCTCCTCAAGAAGAGAGAAAATTCTTTCATAATCTAAAAAAGATAAAAATCCAACCGTATATTAAAAATAAATCTGTCAAATGCATTGTCAATAAAGCTTAACAGCCAAAAGAAGAAACAAAGCCCAGTTTCACTGTCCTGTGTATGATAAAACATGCAAGGCAGGAAAAAAAGCCTGCATTAGCTTTTTGCACAGAAAGCAGGTGATACAAGTAATCTGAAGTGATACTGATGATCTGGTATTCAAATGTAGCACCAAATAATTTGGTTCTCTTTTAGAGAAGCAGCTGGAAACATCTGTTGTCAGACAATGAAGGCTGGGCAGAGAAGCCTCCCATCTCCATGAACACAGTGCTGTCGTAGGGCCACAAAGCCCTGGTTTAACTTAAAGCTGTCATCTCTGAAAGGAGAAGTTAGGATCAGTTCTCTTAGAAAAATAAATTACAAATGCTTAGTCTGAGCACAATGACCATGACTCCCTTACTGCTAACAGAGTAAATATGACCACTGCAAAAGAATGAACTGGACACGTTAAATCAGAACCAATTTAAAATAGCACTGTTCCAATATTTTCAGTAGTTAAGCTCAGTATGAAGATTATTTATGGTGCTGTGACTAAGAGCCTTCTCAGTGATACAGCAGGTACAGAGAGGATATATGGTCAGAACTGTGAATATATGCACATATTTTACCCACTACTATTTACTTCCTTTCTTTGATGACTCCCTGAACTCTGCAGCAATTCAGGTGACTCACACTGAATATAGTACTATTTTACTCTACATCACCATTTATGAGAGATGAATTTCGTATAAGATTAGATGAGCCCACTTTGCAAAACAGAAGCTTTAGAAGAAGGAAGTTTTAGAACATCTTTAAATAAAGATACAGCATAAAAATGGCTTCATCTCTCAACAGCCTCAGCCTGCCATGATAATTACGTGCCTCAACAAAACAAATTTTTGGGAAAGCAATGCAAGATCACAAAAACAGATGAATTAAGAATACTCCATTGTGCTAATTACTGGCACTTGACAATGTGTTAAGAAAATATTCAGTAGTTTAATTTGTAGAAATAATCCACTCAAACACAGACCACATTAGGGACATCTGTGATTTTAATTGAAAAAAGAAAGATGATGCGTATAGAGAATCCTACACTAGTTGGAATTCCAGGTTAGTGTTTTGGGTTTGATCCTGTCTACCAGTACAGGCAAAACACAGAATAAAAGTCAAGGAGGCAAGTTACTTTTTCTCATAATATTTTAGATCTTTGGGGTTATCAAATCTTACAAGAAAAAAAGAAGAAAGTAATTTTTAGCCTTCAGTTCTTGAAGAGTTTTTTTATCACAGTGTTCCATCACTGATTATGCTATCTTACAAAATAATAAAACAGTGTCACTTTGCTATGAACTGTTAAGATGCCCTTTCAAACATATTCCAAGAGGCAGCCCTGTAGTTGCATCTGCCTTTGTCCTCCAAAGGAAGTTTTCACAGACACGAAGCAACAAAGTACACCAGCCTATGCAGGAGCAGTGCAGCACAAGGCAAAGTCTGACTGGTGTCATTAGATCACTGGTAACACCTTCAGTAGAGCTACAAAAACAAAACCCCTGAAAGGTGCTCTCACAGGGTACCTCTTACGGGTTAACTTCTATCTTCAAGGACAAACAAGGTCATCTGGCACTTCATTTCCCCAACACTGCTGTCTATAAAGTTCAACTCACCTGCCCAGTATCTAAGAACTTTCTTTCTCTTTTGTCCCTCCTCCACTGCTCATAGGCAAGCAATCAGAAATTGCTCCAAATCTAAAGTATATTGAAAGTAGTGCCTTATTTCAAGAAAAAATTTCTTCTCTCTAGCACCACATAGAATATAATACTAAAAAAAAAAACAAACCCCCAAACCAAACAAAACCCCAAAACCCACAAGCCCAAAGACTTACTTCTGCCAGGTTTGCGAACCTCTTTCATCACTTTAATTTTGATATCAGCATTGCTTCCCTCCAGCATCATAGGGGTTATTTTAAATGAATTTGGCACAGATTCAGAAGTAGACTCCACCACCCGTTTTTGGTCATCTCCAGCCACACTGTAATTTAGAGGCCCTCGAACAAGTGCGTTGGTACCAGGTTTATGATCCAACCCATCTTCACTTAAACAATTGAATTCAACAGGTAGAGAATCTAAGTCATTGGGTAACATTTCATCCTCTCCCATAGCAGCTGGAACCACAGGAGCCATCTGCACAGGTAAGCCATCAACTTGCTTTTCCAGTGGCTGACAATTTTCTGCTTTCTTCTCTCCATTGCCATCTTGGACAATACTGTTATTGGGATCTACAAATTAAAAACATTTATCTTACTAGTGCATGACTGCAGTATCAAAAAAGTGTAAGGAAATAGTTCTGTATCTTCCTTGTTTGATCTGATGACTCTCCAATATATTCATGCAACCCTCCGATGTGACCTAGAGAATACTTCCCTTTGGACTGCTACCATCTCATATCATGAAGTCACCATTTTCTATATTCCTATTGCAGTGTCACGACTTAACTAAACTAACATTTTCCTTCCTTCCCACAATTTCAGCTAACAGAAGATTCTTCTGACCCCATCTGCTGCAATAGGCAGCAAAGAAAATTAATATTTGTGGGAAATGAAAACGTAGCCATACTTTCACTTTCCTTCCATACCACAGACTACACAGATGAGAACTAAACCTGATCTGAAATCCTTGCTACTTCCAAACCATCTTGGTGAAACGTTTCTGGATTATATTTTTAACAACAGCTTATTGAAATTACTTTTTCTTCCAGACCTCACTAGCTACAGCAGCAGCCTGTTTCTCAAGGCCAGCAAAAGAAACTCAGTCCTACACAACCACACCAAGACAGAGACACATGCCGATAGACACCTCAACCAACTCAGAAAGCACAGGGAGCTTTTCGTTTGTGCATTTGCTTTTAAACACAAATATTCCCAGCTGTGACCACACAGACTGCTGTATTACAACTCAACACACCTTTGTTTGCTGGGACGCCTTTGAGGTTCAGATACGATGGTGATCCCAGAGCAGAGGGTGGCCCTTTCCCACCAACGTGATTGGTTACGACGGGCGGTGACTGCGGCCGTCTCAACAGCGGTGACATGCTGCGCCTCCTCTTCAGGGACGCGGGAGTATTGAGCTCTCCGGGACGCTTAATCTTATTCTGAGGCCCAGCAACAAATTCATCTGCTTCATCTATCATCATACCCTGAAAGTTTTTTGAAAAGCAAACCAAAAACTTTTAATTTTTTTTTTCTTTTTTTCCCCCCTGTAGAACCCAGTACAAGGTAGAATTTTTTTTCATCAATTCATTGATGCAACAAGTCCCTCTGTGTTAAAATTCAGGTGGCTTTGAAAATGCTTTAAAGGTCTCAGAGCAGCGAGACTCCTGAGGTAAACTGTAACCAGAGAAAGACCAGTGCCACTCTGTAAATCACCGTGAGTCTTTCACGCATTTCTCTTGAACCACATGAAAAGACAGCACTGCTTTCCACATGTGACAGAGGAGCTACACAGGTTAGCAACATACTGCAGCTGTGAGAGAGAAATTCTACTCACAAATTATTTCAAGCCATGTTAAATATAAAGATACAGCAGGTAGCGTGGCTTCTCCTACCTTCTTATCCTGTTTAAATGGATTGCCAAATGTATGAAGTCTTTTTGGTTGATCTGGGTCAATCTCCCGAAGGGGTGAAGGCATCATTTTCAGATATTCCTGGTAATTTCCCATTTGAGCAACAGGAACACTATGAAGACAGTCTGCAACACAACAAAAGATCTTAATTTAGCCTACCCGAAAACTAAGGCAATACGAACTTCATGCACTCAACTGCAATTGTTAGCATTTAAGAACTAGAAATGACTGTTTCTTTTCACTACGGAGGAATAACCGAAGATGCCAATTTTGGAAATAAAGCTGGCAAGAGGCAGAAGAAGAATGAAAAATAATCGAGCTTAATCTCTATGCTAACAACTGCAGCTTCAGACCACCAGGACTGAATGAGGGTGAAACAAAATAAGCCCCTCTCTGCTTTAAGCCACCTTCACTGTAAAAACCACGTCTACTGAACCTCAGTGTTATGGGAAAGCTCTGCCATGAAACTATTTTTAAAATTCAAAGCAAGCAGGACATCTTGCATGACGGAAGGCAAAAAGGACACCGACTGACTCAACCAATGATGCAATGTCCCCTTCTGCTCCCACACCTGGGATAGAAAACACTACTTCAGGAAATAAAAAAAAAAATAGCTGTGCTTTTTCCAAACTGTTAACAAAGAACAGTGGCTACTCACCTTCATCCTGCCCCAAGATAAGTCTGTGTGTTTTCAGAAGATTGGTTCTCATTCTAGTTAGCTGGTCTAGAAGACTGCGTCGGGGAATATCATATGCATTCCTGAATGCCTGTGGCTTCAAATCCTAGTTTTATAACAAAACAAGTAACTTTCAGTGAGCCCGTCACTTCTCATGCATAGAAATTTCTTCTATGAACTGTAACAATGTTAACTATTAAAAAAAAATTATTCTGAAGCACCTTCAGAGCTTCGTAACTGGATACGGCAGACTCAACGACTGTCTTTACAACAAGACCTTATACAGCATTAGCACTTTCAGCTCCATTAAGACTAAGCATGGTAATTCCTGGATGAACAACACCGTCTTTTGCAGAGATTGTCACTTAAAAACAGTAATCTTCATTTACTACCATGGGATTTTCAAAGCGTCCCAAAACCAAATGCAAAAAACTGCATTTACTCGGCTCTGTATTCATGCCTGTGCTGCACTCTTCACACTTCAGTGAAAGTACTTACACTTCCTTCTTCTACACCAAGTCCATAAAAGTTACCCATTTAAAACACTTAAGATCAACTGCTTAATCCTGCACGATTACCATGCTGTTTACCTTGTTTAGAAGTCCTATGTGGAAGCCAGCAAATTCTTTAACATTCATTTCTGCCAGTCTCAGTGGAGATTCCCCAGTGATCCCTTGCAGCAGTTGCTTAAAATCCCTACTGTGTACCAAGGAGAGGCCACTGGAGTGATTTTTCACTTTTATTCCAATTTCTTGTGGAACTTTCTTACCCACGGAACCTATTATCCGTTCCGACTCTATTTTTGTCTAAAATGGAATCACACCATAAGTTAAAGAATCAGCAGGCACTGCAGATTTCCAGTACAAACCACATAGTACATTAACAGAATAAAACTATAAATTAAGTTCCCAACTACCCAAAGGGGAGAACTACCTACCCAGGGATATACTGGATTACATAGATTAGATCTCAAGTAGAAAGAAATCCTAATGTGCTAGCACATGGAAAAAAATATTTAGGCTGTACATGGCAATTTATATGCCAGTAGGAAATCTGAATATCCCTCATTTTGCTGCAAGTCTGTGACTCGTTTGTGTCCCTGAAGAATCATCTTTAAAGGGAAAGACCAAAAAAAAAACCCAAGCAAAACCAAAAGTAAGGTGGGATGCCTTAAATTACTGTACAGTTGCATCTTAAACAACAGTATTGTTCAGATACAGTAACATCATTTCAGATTTTGGTTTTGAAATAACCTATGACTAAAGTTTGCAGTGTACTTTTTCTATAAGGTAAGGGAGAAAAGTCATAAAATAACAGAAACGTGCTTAATTGGTAAATTTCTAAAAAAATATTATTTCTCCGATTAGCACAAATTTCTTATTATAGCTACAGATAATTGTACTGTATGAAGCTTTAACTGTATTCAGAGTAAGCCATTTACCCACTTGCAAAACCTCCAAAAAACCCCAACCAACCAAAACCCCCAGCCCCACAGTGATTGCAACCCACTTCCCCCTGATCTCATCCTCTGCAGGGTCTGCTTCATTATCTGTGGGAAACTCAGAATTTAAGGACAGCAGGAGCACAGCAGAATTCTGGAATTGCTGGTCCCTAATACAGGAGCTTATAATGGATCCAACACATTTCAACTGTTTCCTGTGCTGAGAATGTCTGTGAAAACCACAGTAGCCATCTCAAGCCATTCCAACTCCATATTGCAAATAAATAACATGCATTTGCATATCATTAAGTTACTGAAATACCACAGGAAGTTTTATGTTTAATAGATGCTCAGTCATTCAGAGGCTTTTGGAATCTATTTTGTGCATTCTTGAAGGTGGAGGATTCTTTTCTGTTAATTTTAAGGGCTGCACTGCTTCCCCGGTGACTTCTAGATATTAAACTACTGTTGTAAGAACCATCCTTGCTAAGGAGGCAGGGCTTTCAGACAGGTACACTTGAAATGGCATTCCTGACAAACAGGAAGGGGGATGGAAAGACTATTTCCCAGCAGGTCACACTTAGCACGTAGAATAGAGTTGACCTGAAGGAACCTCAGATATAAAGCTGGAACCAATTTTATCCCCCATGGACAAGAACATACATGTTTTTGGGAATATACACATTGCCAAGGCACACATGGAAATAAACATGAGACTGAGAGCGAGCCTCTGACTTCAGCTGTGAAGAACAATGACAAGAGCAGTCATAAATCCACTTAGTGACAATCTTTGCGGTTTAAAGGTCTAGCAGATACTTAAAATATAGCTGAAGAGGTCTCCTTTGCACTCCCCTCCACCAGTTACAGAAGGCACAATCACTGGCTACAGAACCGCTCTGGATTGACCCATATTGGCAGTGGAAATGCTCACCAGTCTTCAATGATCATATGTGCTGTACACCCATACAAACTCCCACAGGGATTAACTGCTTTATAATGAGATTACCACAAACTAAATAATCAACGCACTTCTAATTGCAAAGGTTTTATCAATACTACCTGTTGGCTGAGTTTTTTAAGGTAAGAGATAACACTGTAACTAAGTCCACAATCTAAATTATCTGATATCAGATTTGGAGCTCCCATCATCCTTAGGGCTTTCTTTAATGGCTATAAGGAAAACAAAATACACAATAGTAAGAGAATAAGTCTTTAAAAAAAAAATTTATAAGATCAATTACAGGAAGCTAAGGCACATGGATTAGTGCTCTAGCTTTTCCACTTTTGGCCACTAAAATTCAAGTCTATTCAGATAACATGTGACATGAGTTTGGTAGTCTAACTAGCTCACAATGGACATTATGCCACGTTACCAAGACACCGCACAACGAGGTGCCACTGGCAATTTCCACTCAAGGCTCAGTACCAGAATAGCCGGGATGATGCAAGTCCATATTGAGGTGCATTGTCCAAGCTACGTGTAAAAGGTGACACGGTGCCTCCGCCCACCCTTTATTTGGCCCAGCTTCAGTATCAGCTTCCCAAATTCTAGCACTTCATCCACATTAATAAACAAACAAATCTGCAATTTCCTTATCAAGTTACAAAAAAAAAAAAAAAAAAAGAAAAAAAAAGAAAAAAGCAAAAAGCCAATTTTGGTTTCTCTAAACAGTCTACAGTACTTTAGAGCAAAGCTTATTTAATATTTAATGACCAGAAAACATTTAATATCTTAATACAGTTACTATTACTCAATGTAACTAGAATTTTTTTTTTTTTTTTTTACATTTAACCTGATCTACATACCTCTGCAAAGCAAAACATTTACTACCTAAAGTGTCATCATAATCGTGTAAACAAAATTTACTAGGAAGAGGTATGATGCACAGGACTCTGGTCACACCAGCCATTATACCCAGGAGGATGAAATGAGAAGAAGAACATACCAGTAAGTAGTAAGGAGGCATTGTTTTTAAGTAGTTGTCGAAAGCCTGTCGCCACTTCAGATTTGGCTTAAGTTTGTGAACCTTAAACAAATCATCTGCAACAAGGAAAACAACAAAAAGTGTTTCATTTATATAGTCCCAGACCATTAGCATTATCCAATATATGCCAGGTTCCCCCCCATTTTTTCTCCCTCCACCCATCTCCCAAAGGGCCTTCCCCATAGAAACTGTTCTTAACCTTAGGTTCGAAGGATTGTGAATCCCCAGTCCTAGCTGCAGTAGACAATCCAGAACAAGTCCTCATTATAGGCAAACTTACAAGGTACACCACACTTAAATACTGCACACAACTACTAGCAGCATGGAAGGTGCAACAGATCCACCTGTTAAAGAGCTTCACCTCCCTTGGCTCTCTCTTGCATCATCAGGGACTCCCTGTATCTGATTAAACCAAACAACATTCATTTGATTCCGTTTCCATTTTCAGCCCAGCTTTCTTTTGTTCAACCTGTATAATGAATTCTGGTCTCCAATAAAAACATTCTTGGGCATTAAATAAAAAAAAAAAAGAAAAAAAAAAGAAAGGAAAAAAAAGAAAATCCAAACAGGGAATCCTTCTGGTCAGCTTTGCTGAGCTGTGCTGGCAGCAGCAGCTGCCCCGAGCAGAGAAGGGTGCACCTCCAGCCACACTGCCTGCCTCCTGCCAGAGATGCAAACTCGCCCACAGATAAACAAGAGACAGCAATTAGCTACAAAAACTTTAAGAGAGGGGCAAACAGACAGATTCTTTCCTTTGGATACTGTTTCAGAAGTACCTTGCTTGCACTAGAGATGTGCATATTGCCATTTAGGAATCACTGAGTTCAAGCATGTACCTATTTGCTGTGCACACTATAAACTGTAGCAGTGATCTCTAAATACCACAAATGAATACAGTATCCTGCAATTTATAATTTGAAATTATGAATTATCAATTGAAATCCAAGGTTCTCCTTAGTAGGGCTGTAACGTGCTGGCAAAGTGAGGCTAAAGGAAGGATATGCAGTACTGGAGAAAGGGATGGGCAAAAATTAACTGGGGAGAGCTGCAGGAGACAGAGATGCACAGAAGAGGGTGTGCGAAAGACAGATGCAGCAAGGAAATTGTTTCCTCCAGACTGAGCTTTCAGGAAGATATATTTGTAGAAGAAAATTTGACTTGCATAGTGATCTGCACAAATGGAACAGATGTTAAGAAACGATTTTCCAAGTTCTCACGGTCAAACCACACTTAATCACAGGTATTTTCCAAACTAAATTAATTCTGTATCACATGTAAAAACCACACTACAGATGCTACTTATTCTCCTTCCTGGACTGAAGGAAGTGGGGTGGAGTTTGAGAGAACAAGTTAGAACTCCATTTAAAATCTCAGTATACCACACGCTTAACACTATTATCCAGAAGAACCTGTGATGATATCATGACATATGGCAAATATAAAATATCCATTCTTATCTTATAGGCCTATTAGCTTTTTACAGTAAAACAGAAGTTAAAACTATATCCCTCTCCCCAAAACTAAAAATATAAAGCGTTCAGTATTACAGGATGTATTTTAAAGTCTATGAGTTGGTTATCAGTACAGCTTGAACCTTAAACTCCTTATCAGCACTTTTATTACTGTCTCGCTTCCTGCCCTGTGCAGGTTGTATATAACCAGTCAGCGTATTACCCCTGCAGCTCAACCACACAGCCACTCTGAAAGGCCATGGACATTCGTAATGCGCACTGGCCCAGATAGCCATGATTCTTAATCCACACCATAGCTGCTGCCTGAGAGGTCAAATGCAAAAGCATCTCCCTGATCTTTGCTATCCAAGTAAAAAGTTCTCCAATCTAAGCAGAGCTTCAGCAAAGACTTGCCTATTTAAAACGAGAGCCTCCCCACAGCACGAGCTCACCCCAGGAACTCCTACCCTCTAAAAGGAAGACAGTCATGGTAGCAAACACAGCTATGAGTTTCAAAGAGAACAGCCCCATCATCATCTTACCTGCCTCTATTGCAAGAGTTTGAGACATGCTATCAGCAGATTGCAACACAGACACTTGAAATGTACTTTTCATGCCCTGGGCTGCACAAATTATTATATCAATAAGCAAGCAAACAGTGACCCAGTTAACTATGTCTTTCATAGATTAAATCCCAAACTTTTGTAGATAAAATCCAGAAGTAGTGAAAAAAAATCCTTTCATACATTAATTTTAATCCAGCCTATACACTTTCAGGTACTACTCTCTGTATAGTACACTTAATGCAAAATTATTTTTACTTCTATACTCAGAGGGACCTAAAAGCACTGGATAATTGGGAACACACTATTAAAAACCACTAGGAAAGGGCCACAAGCTGCAATAATTCAAGAGATCAGGTAAAATTACAGACAGATCAGTTAATTTAAAACTGTGTTGCAAAGTCTTTATTCACTTCAGATTAATGTACAAAACAACCAAACGGTGACAAACAGGGTACCAACACATCTTTAATACACTGTAACCACGTAAGGGGGCTTGATTTAATTTTAAGCTCAGTGAGCACTTTAAAGAATGAGCATGAGAGAGAATGGTCAGCAGGTAATCTCAGTAGTTCAGCTGGAGCCTAATTACAAGAACAGTTCATGTGACAACAGTCTAGTGGTGAGTGACAGCTTGCACCATGTAACCCAAAGTAAAAATTGCTGGGTTGGTTTATGTTTGGTTCTTTTTAAACCACCACTCTCATTAAAAATTCCAGTTGACCAAGTACTCCACCATTCCCTGTTGACTCCTATAATTCCCTAAGCTTTCTAACGACTCTGGACTAACAGGTATACTCCTTTGTTGTAAGCTCTAGAGACTCAATCACAGAAAGCAGTATACTTCCCTGCAAACACTGTAGGCAAAAATAAGACACTATAATGTAAAACAGTATCCAACAACAACAAAAAAAAAACCCAAAACAACCAACCAAACTAAAAAAAAAAGCTATTCTGGCCTTCTTTTTCCACTGATAAAAATGTTTGGCTCTCTCCCAGTGCCACAGCAGGCTTCATTCACTTTTGTGAGACAGACAGCCCTCAGTTTCCAAAATCCCAAATCATTACTTGCAGGGTCTCTCAAGAAGCGTGTAAAAGCCTCAAAGGAAACTGTCCACACTGCAGTCCTTCACGGGCAGACATTTTCTAAATACTTATCCTTCTGCATATTTAGACCCACAGAGAAAGGGTATTAACCATGTTCTCATGGTATTTTCATCACGGCTGTTTCACTGACACTCACAATGAATAATCACTCTTGTTGCCCAGCAGTGCCTGCCCTCCCCTGCTAAGACCAGCCAAGGAAACATCTTAGACAAGGCACAGGCATTTAGAAGTATACTTTATCTTTGCTAAGCTCTCTCTCCAACCCCTTGTTTGCCTTCCATTTCATTAACTTGGCTGTACATTTATTTATTTATTTATTTTTACAGAGTAGTATCTTCAGTAACTTTGGTATTATCAGTTAAAGGCAACAATCCTTCAAGGGGAAATTTCTGTAATCTGCAGGGCCAAACGTATTCAGCATCAATGTACATCAGTATCTGTGAAAAACACCACACCAAAAAACTGCACTCCACCTCCTCCCTTTTCAGAGCAAACCACCACCCAAGCTAGTCATGATTCCTCTTTAGCCTTCCCTGCGAGAGCAAAAAGGAGCTTCTAGCTCCAACAGCACAACCCACGTGCTCTGTCTTACCTCTAGAAGAGCCAGAGACCAGAATTTTTGTCAGACAACCCATTTACGATAGTGCATGGGTCAGGTTAAAACACAGGGACTATGCAGCTTCACTGTTTTATGAAGTCTCTTTAATTGGCTTCTTTCTTTACAAACCTCCAGATTCTAAAAGCAGACCCACTAAGTTACAAGCTAGGAGAGGCTACAGCATTCCCAAATCCACACTCGCAGAAACTGAGATGTAAAAATCACCAAATCTATAGGATGTGGTACAATTTCTCTCCTTCAGTCATGAACCACTACAACTTGTTTCAGTTTGCTCCAGTATCATCTGCAAGGCTTCTCATGCACACCTATCTTACCTGTCTTTTAGGGCCGTCTTTTACATTATTTTCCAAAACCAGACTTAAAACTTCCTCTGCTCAAGAATGCAGGATGTAAACAAAAATACAAGGGAAAAAAAATTCTTAAGCATCTTGCTATCTGTTTATAAGGTTGAACATACATAAGCCACTTGATGGGACCATGCAAATAATACAGTTGCAAAATGGTTGTTCTGGCTTTGTCTCAAAGAGGCACTAGAAGGAACAAAGACAGATTATCCATGGTGCTATTCCAAGGAAATCCCAGCCCTCTGACCATTCTACCAGCAGGGCAGCAGCCACTAGAACTGCACTGATGCAACAGTGGGGAAGGGTAGTGGCTGAGCAGAGCAGACTTCTGGCCTTGGACATTCTCACATCCTTTTTAGGATGTGAGATCTGGGTTAGAGTAATGAAATGTCGTGGTTTACACACTCAAATCAGTCCTCTGCTGAACCATCAGTATCCACTACTGGTATGTACTAAGACAGGCACAGAGGAAGTGTTTAAAACCAGAAATGACCCCTACCTACCCACAGAGACACACACAGTGTCAGAATTTTTTAAAACATCTACAAATAATTTAACAGGTATGCTGCTCATCTTTGTCATGTTCTGTGCTGTTAAGTAGAAAGGGGTGAAATCTGCTTTCATATTTTGTGTATATTCCACAGAACTTAATTCCACCATGCCTTAGAGACCAAGGATAAACAAAGCCCTGGAATGAGATCTGAAGGTAACACTTTGTATATGTGTTTGTGTTAACAATAGGGAACACACAGTATTTGTGCTTTACAACTCAGGCAACACAGAAGATCTGCATTTTTCTTTAAACAGTCTTCAGAAATTTAAGATGTGGGATACTCGGTGACTAAACTGCAGAATAGCACTACACAAACTGAAAAATGCCTTTCTCCAAAGAGTAGGAAGAGCTTTACACCCCTGCAAAAAAGGCAGGGGGAAGACAAGAGCTAACAGGGAAGGCACAGCAGAACTGCAAATGTCAGCATCAAATGAACAGGGAAATTCATTTAGTATCAGTGATGGCTTTTCAGCTAGTGGATCTGCTGCAGTAATTCAGTAGCCACAAACTCACAGAAACTCTCATTTAGTCTAGAAGTATCCTACTTTGCACACTTTGGGACAATTATTAGGCTGTATGGATGACTATGTAAGACACATCCAAATCAACAACAAGCACAAACTGCTTCTTTTGGTTACACCCAGGACTGTGAAAAAGCATTCCTGAGCTGTGTTGTGGTTATTTTCTAGAAATGAATGGAAAAATCCTGCGTGAGACAGCAAGAGTCCATGTCAATTCTCTTGAGCTGCAATGTTGTTCTGTATCACTAAACACACCCACAAAAAACAGAACAAAAAATAAAAAAAAGCCTTACAGCATCTGCAACTAAAAGGGTTAGTAGCACCCAGGAAACTCGTCTCTCTGCCAATTACCTTTATTCCAGAGCCCTAATAGCCACAATTATTATGGCAGTTATCCACACAGCATTTTTTCATACCATCTTTCCAGTGGAAAGTAATTTCATTGTGGGAGTGAAAAAAAACACTGGTCCTTTGGGCAGGGAAGAAATGAAGACTGCTCCACTGCTCAATTCCTTCTTACTGTTCTAGACTGCGTCGGGGAATTCCCTTTTCCCAACACCCATGGCAAACACTGCATCTGATCTTCCAGTAAAAAATTAGCTGCTACAAGAGCAACTGCAAAACCTGGGTACACCACACCCTAAATGAGGGAAAAGAATGGAGGTTGAAGCTTACTCCAGGTTAAGGAAGAGGCTACGTGTCTAGGAGGTGAACAGCATCAAACATGCACTGGAAGCAGGTAGCTCTCCTCCTCTGCTGGAGAGAAAAAAAGGGAGAGGGGGTATGAAAATCCTCTCCTCCCAAATTATGTTAAAGAGTTTGCAACATTCTCTACTCTCCGATCTCCATTATTTTATAATGTCTCAGACTAACGCAGAACACCAACCATTATTGTTTTTCTTTTACTGTGAAGTAGCTGCATTGGCAGACCAATGTAAATTTATTACCTACCTAACAATGGAAGTAAAACAGGATAGTTGTAAGGCATCACAAAGAGGTTTACACAGGTTAAAGTAGTGCTTGCTTTTAAATACCCGAACGGATGGCCAAGTTCGCTGTATTTTCCACTGCTACTCACAAATACCTGAAAAAAATGAGAGATATCACTGTATTAGAATAATATGAAGAATATTAAGCATGGGGCATTTCAAAATGAAAATCAGTCTGAATCCAAGTTGCATTAAGACAGCAAATTATCAAGAACAGACGAGTTTAAAGGTGCACACATCAGGATGAGCACGCACTTGCATTCCCCACTCAAAAGATGCTGCGCATTCAGTGTACCACCCCCAGTCAGCATGGAAATGCTCTTCACAGTACAAGTGTTTCAGTGAAACTACTTCACAATGGTGCTCCAGGTTTTTTGAAATCATTTAAAATAGGCTAGGGGACATCTGCTGAAGGTATGTTTAAAAACAATGTATTTGAAATTAGACTTCTGACTCAGAAAACTGCATTAATCAAATTTACAGCGCTGATGAAAGAAATCAAAAACTTTTAAAGCACAGAAATAAAGCAAAACAAATATTCAAGAAACATCTTTTAATTATGTCAAGTGTCAACATTCTTAACATTGACTTCTTGAGCTTGGAGGGGTTTTTTTTGTAGGTGTATATATATGGGGGTATTAACCTCAAAAAGCAATAGATGACCACCACTATTTCAACAGGACAAAAATGGTACACAATCTTATTGGGACAGTCAACTCACCTAACCAAAAAATAGTTATCCTGAAGAAAAGTTAACCTTGCTGTGAAAAGGAAGTGGTTTTCCTCTATTTTTTTAGAGTGTAAGGAACAGAGTTTGTTACGTGGTTTCTATGACAATGAGCCTATTTTTCCTAGTTCTTAAGGTTCTGATACGCAGCTGGGAGAAGAAAAGCAATTTTTGAAAAAGAGCAGAGTAATTTTAATAATTCAGGCATATAATGTACCTATGAATGCTTAAAGGACAATTTTGGAATTAAGTTTATTACAAGTAGTTTCAGTTTTTCTTCTGAATGTGCATGCTATATTTCCAGTTGGGCTGCAATATTTATTAGGGAAACAGAAGCATGAAAGAGAGAGCTCCGAACCCATCTTTCCAGCTAAACTATCATACTACACAAACTCCTGGTGTACACAGTAAGCTCTTCTTTACAAGAACACCATTGAGAAGGGAATTACAGGCCTTATTTTGTAGAGGATGCAGAAACAACTCAGCCAAAAATGACAAAAGGAGCATGTAACAAAGCATTTCAGCAACAGAACTTTGACCCCTTGAAGGCCAATCTAGTCAACAAGATCAACAGCTTCCACTCAATTCCCATTAACAGTTTCAACCATCTAGTGGAAATTGTTTGTAGCTGTTGATTAGGTAACATGATTGAGATGAGAGCTGGGCTTTCCCTGTAAGCAAACAGAAGCCTACAGAGAATTTCAATTTAGCCAGAAATGGAACCTGCAGGACACGCGTCTTAGCAAAATGAGGTGGACCTAGAAACAGAATTAAATGACATTACAAAGCCTGCAGAGGGAACACTCATTCTGACTTCCAATAATTCTGTTAGAAAGGAGGTAACTGAAACCTTGACACGTTTATTCTCATCAACTGCAGAGTCTGTAACCAGACCCCAATTCTCCAGGCTGACAAAGACTAAAATACCTTAGGATGCCCATTACATTTCTAGAATCATATAAAAGGCAAGTACCTGCCAGCAGGTATGAGGAGACTTTCGTTCCAAGATGTACTGTGTTAAGGGTGAAGGCTCAAGCTCATACTTGTCAAAAGGAAGCTTGTCTATTACCATTGGCTCACAATCAACACAGGAGAACCTCACAATAGGGTGAGCTGTGCGCGGAGGCTAAAAGGAAGAGGAAAAAATGTATCAACTGTCTAGTATTTATGGTAAATAAATCAATTCTCTTAAAAAGATGTAATTTACCATTCTATAGGCTTAAACTCTCAGTTTCTACAAATTCCTTTGAAAGAGAAAAAGATACAAGCTCTCATATAAGAATATACATTAAAATACAGATTAATTCTCTAACAACAAAAAAAAAGCCACACGCACATATACATACTTCCCACCAAGAGAAAAACATTATTAAGATTCAACTATTTCTCTTGCTATTTAAAAGCTTCCATACCAATCAACCTATAGTATCACATACAGGTTTAAAGAAAAAAATTTAACTCTGCTTCCCAGCTTCATGTTCAGAGGACTGCAGATGTGAAACTGTGCTCACTTCACCGAGGGTATCTCAAGATATTCCCTGCCAAATCTGGTTTGGTTTGGGGTTTTTTCCCCCTCTTGAGTCTTGAAGGGTGGGGAACAGTACCTTGACCACTTGCAAAGTACAGAAATAGAACACGCCTAACAAGAGAGACATCTTTAGAAGGCTAGTAAGACATGTCAAATGTATGATCATTTCAGTAAGGAGGAATGAATGCTGGTTCTCCCTCATTTTCTGTATGGGGTCAACTCTTCTGTTTCAGTTTTAATTCTTCCTGCTAATGAAAGAAGAGTCCATACATGAAGAAAACCAAGCAGAGAAAATATGGCTGACCTTCTATCAAAACCAAATACTCCTTTTTCCACATAAACGCATTTTATAAAGCTTTGATTAAAATATAATAGGCTCGCTATGATTTGTGGTATGTGAAGTAATTTATAATTAAATTTTATAATCTTTTAAAAAACATTTACCGAATTAAGTAATCATATACATGAAAGTACACTTTCCAAATGCTAAAAATATCACTGCATACAGTATCTACATTAGATGATACCATTCTGTGTTAAAAATAGTTTTAATTACCCTTTTAAAGCAAAGTCAGATCCCATTAGTAAATAGAGAAAGTAAAAAACTACTGCAGTGTTCATTTTCAGTCTGTTTAATTAGCTGTAGAATTTTATTTTTTTTTTCAGCTCTTATTTTACTTACCAGTGTTGGTGAATTCTGATCAGGCCAAAAAGATTCTGGGATTGGCCAATGCCCAACAGGAACACCCGTTTTAGGGTTAGGCCGTACATAAATGAGCTTATGACAACTATGCCACGGTTGAGAAGCAAATGAATTGATGGGCCTGGATGAATCAACAAGTCCATCTAAAATTTAAACAAAGCAAAATAACAAAAAAGAAAATAAAAAGCTACATGCATGCATTTGTCTCCCAGCAAAATTTTTCTGCATTAGCAACCTATAAGATGTTTTATTACAATTGTTTCAAAGACATATAGATCTTTATATCAGTGGTTGAAAAAAAAAACCTACACATCAAAATGTAAAATACCAAAAATACCATCACCTGAGAAACAGTAACATTTGCCCACATGCACCCTACCTGCTCCTGTGGCATAGCCATTAGGTAATTAGTGCAGCGAGGCGTATTCACATACTGTGGAAAATGGTATTTGCTTAAGCTTAGTACTTTACATAGATCTGACAGGCAACAGCAACCCTGTTGGCTTTAGTTCTGCTGCACCTGCAAAGATTGGTAATTTACAGTTTTTCTAGTTGGGATGCAAAGCTCGCTGACTGACACTGCCACCAGTGAAAACTGAAAGTGGAGAAAAGTTTTATGGAAAAGTTTGATTTATCTTGCTGGAGTAGCTTTTGTCACGTTTTTAATTAGTAAGAATTCACAGACCCCACTTGTCTACCAGAAAGACCAGTGTCCTCCACCAGTCCACTGCAGTGTACAAGCACAGACTCCACATCGAGGACAAAAAAGTTCGCAGCAGCACAGAATTTCAGCATTACCTTTCAAAGATTGCTCTTCAAACAAATGGCACAGCAGAGATCACCCATTTAAAGAACTGTCTTCGTTTTAAAAGCATTTTACACTATTTTCCCTGCATTAGACAGCTGGCCAATAATACTGTGCAAAATCCACCTTTCAGATACCTATCACTTTGGCTTCTCTGTATTATATACACACTGGTTTTTATAGCTTTGGTAAATCCCATCATATTTCTCTCTAGTTTGGGACTTTCTCAATTCATGCTAAGATTCATATCCACAGTGCATCAACATTTAAGTAAAAAAAGTCAACTAATTTCACCAGCCTTTTTGCCACACCGGAGAACATTTGGTCCAAAAGAGACACAGGAATTTGCTGAGCTGTTGTCCTGCACAGCATTATAGGAAAGCTTTCCAATAAAATGACATTTAAGTAAGCAAAAGGAGAAAAAAAAAAAAATACAGCAAGAAAAAGGTGATTCAAAAATGAAAGCAGGAATAAAGCTGGCTATGTTAGGATGCTAAAAGCTACTTAAGTTTCTGACATTCCAGGAACGTCCTCCTTTCGTAAATATGAACCGGTCAGATCTTGCTCCTTCCTTTCAGCCATGAATTTCTGAAAATTTAAAAAACTGCTCCACATCAAGAGTGTGTTTTCCTCTTGCCTGTTACACATTTCACTTGCAGCTAGAAAAATAATTCCTTGTTCTTTGCACAGTTTTTCACTTGCAGCTACGAACATTGCACTGAATTGTGTTGCGATTCACTGTGTTGTGATCAACCAGCAGAATGAAAACGTCTGGCAAATTAAGCACTGAGATTACTTTAGACGTGTTCAAGTGTTTAAACACACTACTCGTGGATTTGATTATTTTACAACCAAGTCTGGATTCCATTATTTTAAAACTAAGTTTAACAGCACTGTAATTTCAACTTTACTACTTCCTGCAAATATTCACTTTTCTCTGCCCCCAAAAAAGAGGTGAGAAAAGGGTGCCAGGAGACCTAGCCAGGCAGGTAGGTAGTCCCTACAAATATGTGCAAATGCAGCACCATTTAACTTAACCGAGGACTAAACTACCACTTGTGAAAATGTAACAAAGACAAGACTACACAAACAGACATACAACTACACATCCATTATGTGGCCCATCCAAAAGCACAGCCATTATGATTAAAGAGATACCAGAGCTCTATCACTGAGGCATGAAAGCTTTATAGCTCGACTGCTTTTTTAGAATGTATTAGGCATCCGATGCATCCTGTACACTGCAGCAAAAAGCTGGTGGGAAAAGACATTGAAGAACCTTAAGGGCATTTGCATACACACAAAACGTTTCTTGAACATCAGGGGAGAAAAAAATAAAACCAAACAACAAAACAACAGTTACTATACCTTCTCCAATAGGAGCTGGATCTGGTCCTGACTTTTCAAAGTTAATAACAACTCCACTTTGGACTTTCTGCACTAGAGATTCTAAACATTGATTCAACATTCTTTGTGTCCGAACGCAATAAGAACGACCTATGCAAGAGATAAATTACACAAGGAAAATACGAAATCAAGTTTAGAGTAATCTTCAGTAAGATGTTTTATTACATTAAGTCACACTGCCAAGGCCGCCTTCAGTTTTACACAAAGTAATAGCCACAAACTTTGTACAAGCCTATGTAAAAGGCAAAATACTTTTAAGATGCAATACAACCAAGGAAATAAAAAACAACCTGCTGAGCTTTCGCTCATTAATAAGAGGCCCTTAAGAGTAACTCAGGTTAGTCTGAAGCCAAGTTTATGAATGCCCTTAAGAACTTCTGATTCCACCAAGCCTATGTAATCTATCTACTTTTGTCTACCCAAACCTTACCAATTCCCATACACTCCCAAACTTCCCCTCCCGGAATAACAAATCTCACAACTGAGCAAAGCCAACCTCTGGAAGGACAAAAGGACAATCTAAGACATTTTCCAATCCCTCCTACTGGTGCATTAAGAAAATTCTCTCACATCTAGAAGATCTGAAATAGGAATATAGTTTTAAAGTTCTCCTATGTTACTGGAAACCAAGCTCAAAACACACCACACAGATTCATGGACACCAAGTAATGGAGATGGAAAAAACAGCAAGAGGTGAAATTGAATCAAAGGAAAATAAATACCTTTAATACCAAACTTAAACCAAAGCAAAGTAACACCCAGTTACCTCCTGTAACTTCACACATCTGTGTGATAGCAGATTCATCAGTAGGCACACTCCCAAGCTGCTCTGGTTCAGCAGATGCAGCTCCTGGCAAACGCAGCACTAGAGCAAACAGCCTTTGATCCCAACGGAATGGTTCTTTGGTTAGCTCACTTCCAGGTAAAGGAGAATTCAAAGGAAGATGAAGCTGGTAAAGAAAGATTTAAGAATATTTTTAAGTACTTGACAAACTAATGCTCAAATTTATTCTTTACTCTGTAAAGGACCCTGTTTATCGCCTACTCACTAAATTATCTGAACTTATAGTCTGGAAACCCACGTGAACTATTAATTTAGTAGCTGTGCAATAACAGCATAGTCAGTTTCTCTTCCCTTCATTATAGAACAGGTTGATGAAGCAGAAATACTATTAGCAGGAAAAGAATCAATATTAATCTCAGCATAGCACCAACTTGCAAGATCGTAACTTGTAAGAATTTAATGTAAGTTTACCTCCTCTTGAACTCCAGCTGTATTTGTCAGTTTATTTCCATCTGTGATGGTAATCAAAATAGATGGCTCCAAAAAGAATGGATTCCTTCCCTGGATACAAAAACACAGGAATGCCAAGAGTAACCTTGATACTCAGTTATAGGCTTATATTTTTATCATTAGAAAATATACATCTTACTGTTTATTATGTTATTTATGAGCAATCTTCCCAAAATAATCCTGTAATTTTCTTTCAGTAGGTGTAGAGCCATGAGGAATTACTCAAGACATGCTACTCTGTGCACTCACATGCACACCCTAAAGAGATTTAGAATCACTAGTCTTTTTCCTCCAGTAAGAGTACAAGACCTATTTAGCCCACAAAAGACATATATTAATTGGTAATAATACAGAAAACTCAAGAATTTCATGATGCCAGTGGGTCAAAAAACAGAGTATTTTTACCTGAACCCTTCAATTGTGAAAAGAAATCAGGGCATTAACTACAGATAAAATAAAACTGCAAAGCAGATTTTGCTGCCATCCAGTTTACATATGCCCATATAGCAACTGTGTATCTACAGCCAGGGTCACTTATACTACTGCTTTCCCGGGAGGTCAGTAAGGAAAAAAGTGTAAGTATATTCCAGGGTATGGTCAGTAGATGTAATAAGAAAGAAAGACCAAAAAAAACCCCAAAACCAACCAAACAACCAAAAAAACCCACAAAAATACCCAGTTACCAGGTCAAGTCTTAACACAGAGCTATCCAGTATCTTTCCAAAAAAAAGTGAAGTGGAAAAACAAGCATGAACCACCAAAATGCCTCCCACACTGTAAAAATAATATAAAATAAAATAACCACAGAAAAACAAAACAGTTGGAATGCTATGTAGAGATTTGTTACCTGTCCGTAGTTGTCTATTCCAGACACTAATCTATTAAGATTTAACAAGTCAAACGATGACCTGAGTGCCTGACCAAGGGTTGTTAGTCCTGAAGCCTGAAGATTTTTCAGTTCATTCATAAACGTCGCGTGGTTTTCCTTCCATCCAGCCTATTACATAAAACACAAAACTTTTCAGTTATTTTAACAACAAACTGCAGTCAACTGTAAGTTGTTGTTTATCTCCCCACCAAAACTTAGGTTATATAACTGATTAATGGATACAGTGCATTATTTACATGCCACATACACCTAATCCATGTATGGACAACCTGATGTGCAACATGACTCACAAAATACACACACTGTCAAGCACTTGAAAAAATTTGTAAAAACCCAGCTCTTCCCATGAAAACTGTGGTAGAGGTGATGCAATTAACAGAAGTATTTGGATTTATCATGTGTTTTATTAGAAGAAACTTAAATTTGGAAATCAGCAATGCAGCTGCCAAAGTAATAGCACTGATAAAACAAAGACAGAGGCAGCATAATGTTGCTGCTGCTTCTGTCATACACCCATCCCCCTTTCATCTGGAAGGAAAGAAAGGATACATATGCAACATGTGCTAATGCAGGAGTTAAAAATCTAACAACCGCAGTTATCAAGCAAAAAAGATAAAGAACCAGTAACAGTGACTGCCATTTTTGCTCCTAGTCACACCCACCCCATTCCCCAGCTTCCCCAAGTAGGAAGCACACAAGCATATTAAAAAAAAAAAAAAATCCTAATCATCTATTTTGAATTTATTACACGACTCTCACTCAACTTTTCCATTTTTCTTCTATTTGCTCCACATAACCCCCTCCTGGCTCATTTCAGGCCTTTTAACAGAGTATCAAGCATCCTCTGTCACTTCTGCATTACAAAACCCCTGCCTTTCTCCCACCTTGCTATTTCAGCTGCCAGCCCTCTAACTACAACTCTTCTGTCCTCACTTCCCAGCATAAAACTTTCTATGGAGTTGCAAACACTCCATGTAACACAGAACTGAATCACTGTTTAGAGTGTCTCAGTATCACAGCTGGAAATTGTGGAGGTCATGGAAGAAGCTGTTATTGCTGACAACGCCTGCAGAACATTGGAAGGAACAGCAAAAACTGATGAAGATGGATCAGTGCTACCAAGCAGTCTGGATGCCATGGCAAGCAGAGCATTAGCACCAGTTGTGATTCATGTACCCTTCTCTTAAAACGTGGTATGTTGCAGAGTTCAGAAGGTACTTTAGAAAATACAAGTTCACAGGGAATTGGTGCAGGATTTAAGCTGCCTCTGCTGAAACAAGCAAACCTAGAACACCCCAGATATTCACACAATTATCAGCCTTGCTACCACATCTTTACTCTCAAACCACTCTTGCAGTAAGCAAGCAGTTACCCACTCAGGCTGACTATCATCTGGCACCAGAGACATTCCTGTGCTCCACAAGGAATTTTAGTTAGGCAGACAGAGAGAATCATTCCAGACAGTCTGCCTTTTTCCTGGGACAACCTCTGAGTAGGTTCTCTCCTCCTCAATGCACTGGGCTCAGCATCAATCACCTGCTGACTACGCCATGCTGTGCAAGAACCTGAAAGGACAGGATTTTCTTGGGCTTTTAAAGCAGCTACATATCCACTGCCAATCTCTAGCACCTACTGTGGGCTGCAGAGAGGGTCACAGGATTGAGAAGTTTAGAGCTATAAACAAATACAAGGATGGAGTAGAAAGACATGAGACGATCAATGCCTCTGCTGAGCTCTCAGGCCTGAACTAGGAGGACTTCTTTTCAAAATAATGAGTTATCAAAAAACAGGTTTTGATTAATTTTAGCTCCCTTGAACCACTTCTTCAAACTTTAGAGGAGAGAGAGATAAGGGAGCAGGGATGGGGTGGAGAAAGAGAGATCTGCAATGGGGCAGAGAGCGCAGACTTTAAGCAGGACTGGCCCAGCTTTATCATCACACTGCACTTGAAGCTCAAAGCAACAGAGTAGTTTGATCAGCTGGGTAATTCTCAATAAAACACCATCAACACCCCCTCACAACCGCAGCTTAGCAAAACAGAGCATCTCACCAGCTGAGCCACAACAACTCCCCACATCTGCTCTCAGCCCAAGGCAAGAAAAAAGCACAAACACAGGGTCACTGCTTTGGAGTAGGAATGACATAGTTAATGATCTTTTTCAGATTAGAAGAACACCAAATCACAACAGATGATTTGTGTTATCCTAAAGAAGTTTGCCTTGAAACAATTTAAAGTGAATAACAACAAAATTCTTTTTGTATTAATTCTCTGAACCCTTAGATATAGGTGAAACAGCTTCATTTTTTCTGGTAAAAGCACCTATCAGATTAGTCCAGCTTCTTGGTGATGAGCTGGGCTGTAGTTCAAAAAGTGTTTTCACAGAATGGTTTGCATTGAAAGGGATCTTAAGGATCATCTAGTTCCAACCCCCCCACCATGGGCAGGGACACCTTCCACTAGATCACATTGCTCAAAGAAAAATCCAACCTGGCCTTGGACACTTCCAGGGAGGAGGAATCTGCTAACTCTGGGCAACCTGTTCCCGTGTCTCACCACCCTCAGAGTAAAGAATTTCTTCCTAATATCTAATCTCAATCTACCCTCCTTCAGTTTAAAGCCATTACCCCTCATCCTATCACTACACTCCCTAACAGAGGGTCCCCTATTTCCTGCAGGTCCTCTTTTAAGTACTGAAAGGCTGCAATACCATCTATCCAGAGCCCTTCTTTCCTTCTCCAGGCTGAACAACACCAACTCTCTCGGCCTGTCCCCATAGGAGAGGTTCTCCAGCCCCCTGATGATCTCTCACAGCCCTGCCTCTGGACCTGCTCCAGCCGGTCCATGTCCTTATTACTCTGGGGACCCCAGAGCTGGATGCAGTACTCCAGGTGGGGTCTCACCAAGTGGAATAGAGCAGCAGAATCACCTCCCTCAACCTGCTGGTCACAGTCCTTGTGATGCAGCCCAGGATACAACTGGCTTTCTGGGCAGGGAGTGCCCAGCAGTGTTTTCCAGTAAAGACCACTGCTGCTGGAGTTACTGTGCTGCAGAAGCACACAGGGGAAAGGGGGTGATAAAACATTTACAAAGGCAACACTGTTCTTACCCTATGACTTTTGATTTGAACTCTAATGAATTAAGAGTTTTCCCAGTAACAATCTTCACTGATATTTGGAGATTCTGTTCTTTTCCTTTTCTGAAAGCATTCACTTGGCTTCCAGCTCCTACTGTGTTTGATCTGCTCCAGTCTGTGGTCAACGGCCTGCAAAATATGCTACCATTTTCCCCCGTACAGAGACAAGTAAGCTGAAGGCCCAGGGAGCAGCTGATCACCCCTGGTTTGCCTTCAAAGAAAATTATTTCATCTTACAGACTCTCATAGGATCTTTAAAGATAAAGCTCAGGAGAGCTGCACCTTTTAAATAAACAAAATACTCAAGAACTTCTCATTAAGTGAACAAGGGCAGCAAATGTATTTCCTAATTCCATATCCAGTTTTAAATAAAGGTCTGATTAGGTAAGTGTGCTACTTTCTCTAGCTTATCCTCAAACAAGCTTTCTGAATCAAACACACCAAAATTAATGACAAAAAGCTCTACTTCCAAAAAATGTTTTTTTTCCAGAAAGACTCTACAGCCAATGTATATAACTAAACATGTATTTCAGGGACAGAAACTAAAGCCCCAAAGAGCTCTGTATAGTCTCCTCTCCATATATATATCATTCTTATGGTAAAACAGTCAAGTACAGAGCATATGCATAACGAGATCAACAAAGCACTCTGAGGTGATTAAATAATAATCTTTCCTAAATTCAAAATACTGCCAGTAATGCTGCTTAGAAAAAACACACTGCTTTTATGTAGCACTACTTCCATTTGCCAGCAGCAACGCTAATGACCAAAAAACTCCCACCAACCAAAAAAAACCCACCAAAACCCCACAACCTTAGAGGACGAAACACAAAAATATTCTACAAAGAAGGCAGAGCTAGGTATTAATTATTTCATTTGTTTGTAAACCAATTATAAATGAGCAAGTAACTTCTGCAATATTACATTCCAACCTAAATCACTCTTATGCCCAGAATTTATTCATATCAATCTGAGCAGCCTTTGTCTTGCCACCAAATTGCCAGCTTCTTTGATAATTTATATAAGCAAATTATTTTAGCCTGTATAAATGTACCAAAAGATTTTCGAAAGATATCTGGGGGAAAAAAAAAAAAACAAAAACAAAACCACAAAACCAAAACCGAAGCAGTATAAGCAAAAATTTCATCCTGTTTGCTTATGCCGAGGACTAGCAAAATGCAGTGTCATTTAGCCTTCTGCATTGACAACAGCAAGCTTTGGACACCATCCTGTGAAACCCTGAGATCTGGAAGCAGCATGCCACCTTCCAGCTCCCGGCTTCGGCCTCTGCAAGCAAATCATGCTGTAAAAAATAGTGTACTTAAAGAGGGCTGGTTTTTTTTCTGGCAACTTATTTTTCAGAGAAATCCAGGCCCTGCTCTATTTTGCCATATAGCTCTAGAAGCATTTCAGCTGCTTCAAGATGCAAGTATGGTAAAAATTGCTTTTTTCAGCAGTAGATGGACACAGATTATCTAGAATTCAAACATCAAGTTGAAAAACCTAGTGAAGAGGAGAAGGTTTTGTTTTCCCCAGACAGAACCAGGACTAACTGAACATCATAAGTAACAGTGTTGAGCAGCAAAATAAAAGCCTCACTCAGAATCAGTAGCTTGAAAAGATCTTCAAGGTATCAGAGAAACAAGAGAAGCAGATTTCAGCTGCAAGAGGAAGTGAAGATCTTCTAAAATGCTTTGGACAGGGAAGCCACTACCTTTTTCACACACAAGAGAGCAATATGAGAGTACAAGCAAAACATTACCAACTTTAGAATATGGTAACACCTAAATGTGGTAATCTCAGCTACACTAGCTTACCTGTCATATTTACTGGCTTCACTGCATTGGTGGGATGCTTAGGGGGGCAATTTGTTCATTTTTTAAACAGTACAACATTTTTGGACAGCATGGTTGTTTCCAACTCTAGGCACAGCACGGTCAGCCTACACGGGCAGATACTGACATTGGGCATTAGAATGTAAGAGTTCCAGGTCCAAAGTAGTTTCTTCCCCTTTTACCCGCTCCATGAAATCCAGGGAGCTGTTCTTTTGAGGCTGCAAGTCTTCATCTTTAGTGCTTTTATAGGCAATGCCAAAAGACAGAACAGTAGAGTTTATTGTTCACTGGATTGCTTTCAGATCTGATTCAAAAACTATAACTTTACTAAAAATAATCTTCCAAGAAGACAATGTGCAGTCTAGCATGCCAATCACAACAGTCTGTGCTACAGTACTCAATATTTATTTAAACATGCAGATTTTTAGAGTTCTACTTCTCTCTCCCTAGAAAGAATTGGATTTTTGCTATTACAACTTGTTTAAAGTATTTAAGTTTCTTGATATTTCAAGCTATTATTAAATGCACTATCTTAGGAATACCAAGACTAGTGCCTCTGGCAGGGTAGGTTGTCAGTGACATCCATGTGGAAAACAGTAAGGTAAGAAAAAAATCCACCTGTTGAAATCTGAAGCTGCTCCTGCTATGGAATTTCCAAGTGCTGTGTGAGGAGAGTGAAACCAGCAAAGCATTTTACCTTCCAAATCATTAGAATGGGTAATCTTTACATTACCATTCTGTTCACTGGTAACTGTACACACAATCACCACCCAAACCTGTGCGTGTGTGTGAGAAGCAAGTAGATGTTTCTTTTCTAGAGAACTGAAGTGTCTTTTGGCCCTCCTATAGCACCAGAGGCTGCTTCTCAAATGCCAAATTATTTCCACCTCTTTGTAATCTCCTGCACACAAGCCCAGCATCCCTCCATGGGTTCTGCAACAGGGCCTACCCTTCTGTGTGACCTAGAACTTCCCTGCCTCAGCTTCAGCACCTTCTGCACAGGAATTCTAGCAAACACTAGACTATCTTGGTCAGCCCAGTTTTGCTATGACAAAACTTGGCAAAGAGGGAGAGGAGAAGTCCTGATACCACAGAGTGTCCGTGCCCTGAGAGCAGAGTCCTGCTGCTTGCTGGTACAGAAGTGTCACTGCCCATGCTACCTCCATGGTTTACTGATGTTCAGAGATTTACTATTTCAGATTAATGTACAGCAGAATTAGTCACTATGCTATAAACAGCGTGTACTGGGGGCGGGGGGGTAACCTTTAGAATTCCTAAAAATAAGTCAACATCACACCCTAATTTCACCCTCTCACGTTTGTCTGGGCTGTGCAAATGGGGCAGAAGGAATAGCTTAGAGACACACAAACACTGACCCCCTTCCAAATATGTATGAATGCCATTTTTTAGACAATGGAGCTCTCAGGTTCTGTCTATACCTTGGCTGCAGAATTACACTTCTCTCAATTCAGTATCTGTGCTCTCCAGTTACTTTTCTGCAACCTGGCAGTCCTTTTATTGCTTGGTATCAAACAGCCCTCAGCAAAAATACTCAAGATCCGTTCTTTTTTTTTCTTCTTGGCACAGGATAGCATCACAACACCCACCTCTGAGACAGGAGATTAGCATACCTCCAGCACAGAATGATACTGGCACACAGGCCTGAAATCAGCTTAGCATCAGGGCAGTGCTGAACACAATGAGCCAGCTTGGATTCAAGATGTACTGCCCTGGATTTGGCGGACTACTGAATGCCGGTGGAGGTCCATCAGCAGATCTTACTGGTCTGATGAAAAGCTTGTAGGAAGAGAAGGAAGGTTTCAAAGGACCAAGCCAGTTGTGCACAACTGCTATTGTTGTGTTAGGGTCTCCAGCACACAGTAAATCATTTCTATTATAACTTTATTCCCCACTCTTCCAGTCTCCCCTTGCCTTAGATAAAGGTTTGAAACGCAAACAGCTGCTACCTCCATCCTTTGCTGGAAGAAAGTAAGACGATAGGGCAAAAATGGATGGAAAGACAAACACACCTTGGCTAGCAAGCCAGGGGAGCCTGTGTTTAGCTTTTCACATAGAAATCTGGTTCTGCGAAGCAGAACAGGGAAGAGAGTTTGAGGGTAATACTTAATGGCCTTACTGCAAGCACAGGGAAACAAGCCCTGGTGACTCAAGCAGGTCTACGCTGCTGTTCACTAGGAGACCAGCCTGACAACAAACCTTTTCAGTTCTCATCTGAGGAGTATTTTAATGGATAGTAAATTCACAGGTTTAAAATACTTCCTCAATAAGCCCACAGAGCATTCGAATACAGTGAAGAGTCTAGAAGAGCATCCATCACTTGGTCCTCCTTACATTAGAGCTAGTGAGCAAGAGGTTAGTGTTTCAAGGCTAAAGCGTTGTGCAGAGTAAGTGAATGGTTTCCTTCTGTTATTTCTGCTCATTCAAACAGAAACCTTGTGGTCAAGCAATTCTTTAAATCCAGAGTGGATATTTCAAAAAAATTAACACACCACACACGTGCTCCAAGTCCCAGTCAAATAAAAAGTCACAGAAGTTTTAATATAGCTAAAACATCTCCAAGAGGACAAAGAAGCATAAACGGCTTTAATACATCTTTAGAAAAATACATTTTCAAAAGACACAGGAGTAGATGATTCCTTTAATCCCACAGAGCTGAGACATTTTGACATCAGATTTCCACTAGACAGCTGTCATTTTACTTGTCACCATCCATTTCTAAGCACCACAATTCTCCCCTTTTCTCTAGCTCTGGCACAGACTACGTACCTTGATAACAAACACAGTCTCTCCTCACCCCAATTTTTTTTCCTACATAACTGGAGACAGCTTTAGTGCAAGGAAGAATGTGTCACACTGGCTACCTTTAGACCAGCAAACAGTGCAGCTCAAACAAGGCAGCTCTTCCTAAGGAGATGACACCACACTACTGCATTTCAGAGGTTTCACTTTGGAATAGCTGTCCTGTAGGTACAGTCCTCCTGTGGGCCCCTCAGTGGCTGGGGTGCATCTTCCAGCTTTATTTCATTTGAAAGCAATCCAGTTCTTGCACTCCAAGGCAGGTCTGCAATGTGACTTGAGGTGCACAGGAGAGCCTCTTAACTGCAGATTTCTAAGCTGAACTCTCCTGCAGGTACCCCAATCACAGACCAATTCATTTACAAAATAGACTACACCAGTTTGTTTCCTAAAGCATGTATTAGTGAGTCTATATGAACAAGATGAGAACTGCATTCTAGTGATATATAACTGTTATTGACAGGCAGTTATTTACATAGGAAAAAAAAAAAGTATTTCTTCATGTTATCCCAAAAGAAAGTTTTTAAAAACCCCATCACCTGAGGAATTAAGCTCAAACAACATCATGTTAAAGGTCTTTTCCAACCTTGATGATTTCATGTGGTTCACTGTCCTCTTAGGATGACTCCGATATTACATAAGATATAGAAATGCTTCTCCATGAAAAACTTCAAGATGTTTATGTAAGAACTTAGATTAATCTAAGTGTAGTATCCATGGAAAACACTAATGGAGAGGCTCTTAAGCGCCAGTTACAAAACAAGTACCAGAGCCTTCTGTTACTGTTGGCATTTAAAGAGAAGCAGGACCTTCACCTGTTACAAGTGTCAAACAGAGATGCTCAGAGGTGAAACTATACTTGGAATCAAGTGATAATAATAATAATACTAATCAATGCCAAGAAAACCAACCAAAAAAAAGGCACACAAAAAAACCCCACCCCTGTGCTACCTTTTTATTTATTACCTGCTGCTCCTGCTTTAACCTGTCTCTGGATTTAGGTTTTTGGTCAACAATATTTCATGTGTTTTGACAGCTACACTCACCACGCTTGTTGCTGCAAAAGGATGAAAGGACTACATGTGAAGAAAGGGAAGTATAAACACCAGAGAGATCACGGTATCACCCTGTTTCAAAAAACATTCTTATTGAAATAGAAACATTATCCAGTTAAGAACAGCTGTATTTCTGAGAAAACTCAATAAGCTAGGAGATTTCCACACAGAACTGAACCAGACCAAGCTACATTTCACACAACAGCTTAACGGAGAACACAGACATAC
>JANIJG010008622.1:0-76964 GCA_024611175.1 Megaceryle torquata
AGTCCTAGAGGGCAAAGGGGTCCAGGAAGGCTGGACTTTTTTCAAGAAGGAGCTCTTAAAGGCTCAGGAGCAGGCTGTCCCTGTGTATTGCAAGACAAACTGGTGGGGAAAATGACTGGCCTGGCTGAACACGGAGCTTTAGCTGGGACTTAGGAGAAAGGAGAGTCTACCACCGTTAGAAGAAGGGGCGGGCTACTCAGGAACAGCATAGGGATTTAGTTAAGTCATGTAGAAAGAACATTAGAGGGGCAAAAGCTCAGCTAGAACTCAGCCTGGCCACCACCTCAAGAGATAATAAAAAGTGTTTTTACAAATACATAACAAAAAAAGTACCAGGGAGAATCTCCACCCTTTATTGGATGTGAGGGGAACATTGTTACCAAGGATGAGGAAAAGGCTGAAGTACTTAATGCCTTCTTTGCCTTAGTCTTCAATAGTCAGACCAGTTATCCTCATGGTATTCAGTCCCCTGAGCTGGAAGATAGGGATGGAGATCAGAATAATCCCCTGACAACCCAGGAAATAGTAGTGAATGATCCACTAAATCAACTAATGCAGGGTTGGAAAACACTGGTCTTACATTATTAACAACTAAATTTCTCCTGCATTCCCCATTCATCCATCCATCCATCCCTCCATCCATCCATCCATCCAAGTCCTTAGTGACAACCTATGACTCAAAGAATGTACAAAGTCTCTAGCAGAGACAAACAAGACTGCAAACGCTATTAAGTGTATAGTCTAGTTGGAATGAAAGCTTCAGTCATCTCCAGGATTGTATAAGCATAATCAGATTCTTAAAAGCAACAAAATGTATGGTGAACCACTCATAAAAGTTTATGATGGACTTACCACACATAGTAAAATAATTGCCTTCCTGATCCTGTAATGGATAAAGATAGCAAATATGGTGCAACTATCAGCTTGTATCATTAAACGATTTGGAACTAAACTCTGGTCCCCGAGAACAATGGTGCTCCTTTCCTGGGTCAATTCCCTTGTGAAACTGGACCACCGATGAACAAAAAATAAAGCAAATCAGAAAATGATGATCCAAAGTTGATGGCAAGGTGCTATGTGAAGAATACACTGTAGGCCAAAGCGATATTCCAGAGACTTGAAAAATATGATGATTAATTATGGTAGTTTTGTGGCTGAACCAGTGGAGGGAAAGAGACAGTACTTCAGAGATCAAAGAGCAGGACTGTCTGCATTTCAGAAAGCAACTTAAAAAGGCTCCATGAGACATTTATATTATTGTGGAAATACAATCTGCAGAATGGAAATATCCAAATATAGAAATATATATAAAAAAAATTAAGTAAATTTATGATTTACTAACCGTATTTGTGGGCATGCTTACTGTAAGGATGAAGTATAAACATATGAGAGAAGGTGATAACCCTTAGGAAACACATACAGTATATGGGAATGATTGAAAATATAAAAATATATGTACATAGACACACATATGAGAGATGGGATATGGATTCTTTTCATTGCTGCTGTTGAACTACAGGGTCCCACTGAATGCTGCTCAGCTCAGTGCTGTTTACAGATACACAATTGCTTGCTATCTGTCCTCAAAAAGAAACCTGAGCAACAAATCTGCTGTCAATTTGAGCCTTATGGATGGACAAATTCAAGGGAGTCTAGTTCTTGCAAGAGGCAAAATTAGGGACTAGTTCGAGCAATCAGAGGAAATAGCTACCCCCTGAAGTGACCAGTAAGACTCTGAAAGCTTGGAAAGAACTAGTAGCATTCACTGGAATCCTTGATTATGTACAAGATAAGTGCTCAAGAGTAGAAAGCATGTCTATTTATTATCTACTTTATAGTTAAGTGAGCAGTTCTTAAGATTTCTAATGCTCAAGTGTCATTGTCCCCACAATCAATTAATATAAATCACGATTCCACAGAAGCTGCAAGAAATTTCTTACCAAATGAGATTGTGGACTCCGTTAAAGCAAAAAATTCTTCACTATTTGCGTTTTCTTCACCACACCAGGAAGAAAAAGAGCCCCTTGAGTAAACACACCCCTAACGAGCCTTTGAGCCTATGGTTTCTCTGAAAAACACCTATTTAAATGCTTCAATAGCACATTTCAGTGAAGTGGTTGGTACTGACTCTGTGTTCCTTACACAGTCCCAGAGAGCAATGAATTCTGTGTCCTCAGCTAAGCTGAAACTTCCATTTGTTCTTATGTAAAACACTGTATTTTAATGTAAATCATTATATTACCCCTCTTCCTAATGCTTCAGTTCAGGTTTTTTGCTGCAGGGTTTGCCTAAATGAACTTTGCCACAATTCTTCAGCATCAGCTACAAGAATATGTCACCAGGGAAACAAAGAAAAAGACTAATTTGGGGAAATTTTCACAAGTTTGAAGACACTAAAACCAAAGGATCTCAATGTTCACACCCCTTTGCAACACACAGTATATTGGGACAGTCTGACACATAGTTTGCAGAGGTAAACACAATTGTATAATCCACAAACACCCGAGGATACCGAGTCAACAGGGGCGAGTCATCACAACTGGCTAGGAATAGATTCCAGTGTGATTTCAGCAGCTGTCAGGACAGATTTGTCTGCTTATTAGTAAATCAAGCTTAGAAAACTGCTGTAGAATATACCGTACAAAATTAAGTGGCCCAGGTGTGGATACACTGAAGGGTTCCATTGGAGAAGTGTGCCTCCTATAGCCAAAAAGTAGCAACTATAGGCACTGACCAGTCAAATGAACTTGTTCCATGAACAGTGTAACACTCCCACAGGCTTTACCAACCTCCCAAGTTCCTGAGGGATTCAGCACCTCTATGAGCAGGATCCAAAGTGTAACTGCTGAGGCAGTGAGTGTCACCAAACTTAGAAATGTGGGGCATAAACACCAATCTGCATTGATTTTAGAAATCAAAGACACATGCATAAGGACTCAAAACTCATGCTTAGGGTTAAGGAGAGTCAAGGCAAAATATGAGGTGGTACAATCACTACATTCCAAAACCCCACCTCCACCCTACCTGAAATCAGAAAACTTGAGCTTAGTACTTCTGACAGACCTTGCCTACTGCATCTCCAAGTTCTTCCAGCAAAGGAAGTCCTTCTCTGATCATTCTTCCATGAAATTTATGTATTTATAAATCAACTTTGCAACAAAATGAACTAAATACTCCAACTTTAATATTTTGCATTCATACCAAAAAACAATTAACATTTTTTTTACAAAGTGTTATTTACTAAAACAATTCTTGTACAACAGTGCCGTATATCTAAATATATACATATGTCAACATCAAAGGAAGCATCAAAACAAACAAACCCCAAACTGCACTTTGCTACTGTGTACACTTTATTAAAACCAAAGCAGACTGCAGCAGGCTTCTTTTCTTCTTCATGACAAAAGACAGAAAATATTTGGATCTCCAGAAGCACATGCAGGATAGAACGAAAACTCCTACCACCTTTTTGCCAAGGCAGCAGCATAAAACGTGAACTTTAGATCTGCAATTTTACATAGTAGGAATGTTTTTAAACACAATCATCCTAATTTAAGAAACAAGGCTTCAGAAACGTACATAGTGTTTTTTCACATATTGAAGCAAAAAGCTCAAATACCAAGGTCTTCCCCTGGTTTACTATGGTGTTGGACAGTATACACAGGAAGGTTAAGATTCTTCACTGCAGCTGCAAATGGAAAGTGTGGAGCGGGTCAGCTTTACTAAGATTGAATAACAGATTGAAAAATGATTCTGCCTGCTGTTAACAATGGAGTTTTTTGTAACTTTCACTTTATTGTTTTCCAGTTTTTAACTGGAAAAATTATGCTCCCTTGTTCTTCGAAACAGACACATCCATCTTCTTCCAAAAAAGCAGCAGTTATGCGATTCAAAGTGCCAGGGTAGCTGCTGTAATTCAAGGTGTTCTTTTTCATTCTGTCTGAGAAATCTAGCAGACAAGGAATAAGGTAAGACCTTTTTGTGTAAAGGCTGCAGAGAGATCTTTGAAATATGAGTGAGAAAAATAAAGTGATATTAGAGAAAATATTAAAAATTGGAGAATGAGGTATTAAGCAGTTCTCCAGTGTAAATCTGATGTTCCTGCCATCTAGATGAAATCAGAGAACTATAATAGCAGCCTAGATTTGATCCTCAAAGTATGTACATGCTATTAAAAGCACACTTATCTCCTTTGTTGCACCTAAGCATTTGCAACCTGGCAGAACTCTCTGAAGTTCTGGTTACTCAACTTCATTTCAGTTGCCCCCACCTCAAAATTCATGAACAGTATCTGTACCATGAGGGCAATATGCTGCTCCACACCTGATCAGAAGCATGCAGTAATTCTTACATTTTGATCCTTTTTTTTGTTGTTGTACTGCTGTCTACATGTACTTTGGCCAGTGATATTAAATACACATCTACATGGGCACGAGTTACTAAACAGAGGTGGGTAAATGTGCTGCCACTATTCCTGCAACTGCACGCTCTGGAACACACTGCCATCACATCAGCATAGCAAATTTTAACACACTGACTCAATATTTTTCCTGGGATGCTTTACAGTAGATCTTGACATCTTTGTTATGCCCACTTAATTTGAGATGATACACATGGGTAAATAAGCTTTGTGTATAAAAGTGAAATGCACAGAAGGCACTTTCCAGAGTTTGCTCCAGTTCGTGATAACCAAGCTTTTCCAGATAGTAGCTGTACAGGTACTTTCCCCCTCCAACCCTATTTCATTGTTCAATACCATAGTAAGACAGAACATACATGAACTTGGTCAAAACAATGCATAAACAAAGAATCTCAGAATAAATCACAGGAGACAAGCCCCAGCAATGGCATCTCCAGCTTCATGATACTAAATGAGCAGAGAGGAGGTAAACTGAATTATAATTGTTATATTAACAGTTAGAGAGGATATGAGAGGATGAGTGAAGTAGTGCAATGAAAGCATCTCACAAGGCTGGAGGAGACAGCACTTTGGAGTATCAAGCATATGGGACACAACCAAGGGAGAAGACAAAATAACCTTTTCTAATGAATGAGAAAAATCAACAAAAAAGTAATACAGATTAAATTGATTTTGGAGCTGAAAATTGCAACTGAAATGAAGAACGTAGGGTGCAACAAAACTGCTAAGACTCCAACCATAAAAATGTAGTGATCTACTGCACCAACTGTAGACAATGAAAACTGATTCCAAGTCATCTAAAATTCAGAATTTGTTACAGGAGATACCTTAGAGCAGTGACTCTAATGAAGGCATGAAGGAAAATAAAGTATCCATCTTTTTTTCATGACTTTTATTATACTGAATTTATAGTGGCACTGTATTTTAGAACGTCTTTTTTTGGTGATGATGAACATAAGTGAAAGATGATTTTAATTTTCTTAAATATAGGTAAATACCAAAAATAAGTTGGAAAGCAGAAAACTTTAGATACACACAAGTTTTCAGCATTCAAAGGAGAAACCAGGAACAAGCATTTCTGTGTGTTAAGAAGACTTCACAAATTTTAAAAACAAATTAGTAACAAGAAGTGTTCCCCCCCCCTCCCCCGAGTCATTTTTGTATACAGGTTCCACAGGGCCTTATTAGGGAACACGTGACATAACAATGCAAACAGTTAATGTCAGCTTGACTAGTTTGATATTTCAAGCTTCTCCCTGAATCAGGGCCTAAGAACTGTAGAGTAAAAAGTTATTTTTGCTTTTGTGTAGAAATTACACCCTTCCATAAGCATTGCTTCTCTGATTTTGGAATATGGTATCTAAAGTGTACAGAGAATGCTATCTAAATGGTACTACACGCTCTTTCTAAAGAAAAATGATCTATGACACAATACATTGGATTTATTTTATTTTCTTTTTAGTATTCCCTTTCAAAGTCTATGGACTTTGGTGATAAAACCAAGTACTGAAGTAGTGACAGTTTGTGAAGGTGCGTAAAAATTCTGCAGAAAACCAATAGTTGAAAATACCAGTATCAAAGTAGTCAGCTGGCTAGAACATCCCCAAATGGAACTCATCACCGATGGGCACATTTTGTAACCACTCTCGTAGAACTTATGCAAAGCAGTCACCTGAAAGCATTAACAGGCAAAATAGCAGTGTCTATTAAAACAGTGAAATAAAGGCGTGTTTAGGTAACTGTGACCAGAAGCAGGAGTGCATGGGATAACCGAGGCCAGCTTACAGTATAATGTACAATTGCAACAGTTAATTCCAGAAGCATCACACTAAAATAGCACACACAAAAAGGAACAATTTCTGACATAAGACACTAACAAGACTGAAAACACAGATCTCATGTTGAAGCCATCTAGTATTGCTCTAAATGGAATTAAAGAGTCAGAGGAAAAGATAAGAGGAAACCAGGATGCATTAACAGATTGAATACAAATGCAAAGTAACAACAGTCTCTGTACAAGAAACTCTGATCAACTCATACCTAAAATGCTGCCTACCATTACCACGTTCCTTTTGCAGCACATCAGCTACAGATAGAAAATACCATGTCTTAAAGAGCACCTGGCTGTTACTGATAAATGCAAGGGTTTAAAAAACACTATTATATGTTACTGCTGAAGAGAATTCAAAGTCACCTGAAAGTGAATGAAGGTAAGATGCCTCATAAATTATTCATACTATGGAAGGGCTAATAAACTCAATTGGTACAACTGGAAATTGAAACAGATGTTTAAGGCAGAAGTGTTTGTGTAAGAACAGTAAACAGAACAAATTGCTAAGCAAGGCCACAAGAGATAAAACAAAGCCCTGAAGGTTCGTTCAGCAAAGTGATTTAAATGTCCATAATTCTCCATGTTCTAATTAAGAAGACTTGAATAAAAGTAGTGTTATTCATGTTGTGTGTTCCAGTTTAAAAATCCATTTCTCTTCCAACTCAGTTCCTCTGTCTTTGGTGTAATCTCTACCAATGCACGCAGAATTCAGTTCTGGTTCTCACTGTAAAAAAAAAAACAACTTGGAAAAAATAAATTACACGCTTCTTATGACAAAATGCAAGAACCTGATCTGTTGTATGGTCCCATGATGTATTTAGCAGCCTCTGAATAGTAGTATTAAGTTATTCATTATATCTGAAGCAGAATCATAATTTGCTGTTATCCCCCCCCAAATCACTTACTAGTTACCTAGTTTACTTTGGTAGATAAGCCATCTAATAGTCATGATACACTTGTATTCAGTTCAAGAAGTAATGAAACTTAGATAAGTTTGTAAATTCATATATAGACCTTAGCTTGTAAGTGTAACCATGATATGCAGAATTACTGCTTTTTCTGCATTGGAAAAAGACATCACATCGGTCATAAAACTAGACAAAACTATGAAACATGGTTGTCAGTTTGTGATTAACATAAAATAGTAAAGTAAATTATTTTAAAACATTGTGTTAAATATATTCACATGATCACCATAGCTATACGAAATGGCCACTATTGCAATCACACACTATATGTACATAACATATATGCCACAACAGTTTGCAAGTGTTGAGTTTTCACAGACTAGCCAATTTTACCAGACATAAATAATCCTGTACCAATTTTTAGGCGTTTTAAAAGGAATTAAATGTCCTAAATACATCCGTTCCTCTGCAAAATTAAAAAAAAAAAAAAAATCCTAGAAAGTCAGTGCAAATTGAACTTGTTCACCAAGATAGATTCTTATTAAGCTGAGGATAAACAAAGTTTAAGAGATTAAAGGAAGAAACTCATAGAATTGCCAACTGCCTTTAGCAGAGGTTGAAGAAGATCAGAAGTCCTGGATCCTATAGCAGAGCCTTCTGTGAGTAACTATGCTGTGGCTGTTGAGGTGGCGGAGGCTGTGGTTGTTGTGGAGGTGCTTGTGGAGTGCCTGCTGTCTGTGGCAGAGGTGTAGATGCTAAGTTATAGTTTGCCACCTGGGACATATTAGTTCCAGCATTCTGATAAGCAGCAACATCAACAGTAGCAGGTGGTGGACTATACACTGAAGCCTGGTTAGAGTAAGTATTTCCAGCAACAGAGCCAACCATTGCACTGGGGGGGGGGAGGGAAGAGAGAGAGAGAGAGAGAGAGAGTGAGTTTAATTAACAATTTACCAACAGAACAAAACTTCATTGCTTCTTCAGCTTTTCTATACACACACAAAAGTCTCCTAACTCTGCACACCTTGCATATTTAAAACTGTAGCTAATAAATATTCTGATTAAAACTCAAACACACTCCTCAGATTTAAACACACCTAACACAAGGCCCATGGATTTACAACTAGACTCAATCTATATTTGGTGTTATTTTCCTATACACCATGGAATCCCAGCTATCTTCTACTCTGCTAATGAAAACAAAAACCACAACGCTTCCACCAACTGTTTTAAACAGCAGAACAAGTCAGGTGAAGTAGGCAGAAATGCACTTCATCAGTGTATGTCTTACCATCTCAAATAAGGAACTCTGGGGGACAGAGACTAACGAATACTCTGACAACTCAAGATCAATGTCTCTCTCAACTTTATAAAATAAAATTACATAGACAGAAAGAAAAAAACAAAACAAAACCAAACCAACAACAAAATAACCAAACCCTAATCTTTTCCTAAAGTCAGTTCAAAATTTTTTCACAATGTAGGTAGCTTTGGGCATCTACCCAAAATAGAAAGCGACCTATAGCTCCCTTAGAGGGAGAAGCCGTATAGGCTTCAGTAAGTATTCATAACCCATTCACTTCTTTCCCAAAATGGGCAGAATTGTCCCCATGTTGCCACTGTAAGATAGTTCAAAAAAACACCAATACAATATAGACTCTCTCAGAAATAATGCAAAGCGAGCCAGAGCAGCAGATTCGCTTCATCATTAAATGTATATTAAAAAAAAACAAAAACAAAACCAAACCAGTCATGTCTCTATCATTTTCTCTATTTTTTCTTTTATATAAAAGATACACAGATATATGAAGAGTATGTATTTGTTATGTATAAATTAAAAACTTGAGAAACTGATAAAAACAACAGAAACATAAGTTTGTCAGGAATTTTTACCAAATACACAACACCAATACAAAGCACACTGGAAATAATTGCACTGAAGTATCTCTCTGTTGTGTTATAACATTATAATTCTCTACAATTCTTTTGAATATACTTCCAAAGTATAATTAAAAAAAAATTAAAAAATCTCCTTTAAATATTTTCTGTAGACCTTTATGTTTACATTGAGTTAAATTGATTTAAACAGGAAAATATTTTAAATTACTTTGTGTAAGAGGTCTGTGCAGGCTGGCCAGGCAGTACTGAGCTGGCAGATGGAGTAACTGTGCCTTGGCTGAGTGAAGAGAGCTGTTCAGGAGGAAGATTATAGCCTTGAATATGGCCCATCTGTGCACTCCCTGCCACCAAATACGCGTTACTTTGAGGTTGCCCCGGATAAACCTAGGAAGTTGAATAGAAGAATGTTAAAAATAAAATTTGGTAGATAATATCTGACTGTACAACTTAAAGGCAGCCTCTCAAACCTTTTATTAGAAGTGTTTTAATAGAAAGCAACTGATTGTCTTGTAATAAATGTTACAGTATGAAAAATTTACCAGACTTTCAAAGGACACTTTATATTTCTAACCTCAGGCTCCAGTATCAAAAATGTCAAATAGCTTACTGGAAAACTTGTATCCCAAATTTTGTTTTAATAACTATCACTCATGCTAATTAAAAGCTTCTACTTTTGAATGAAAATATTAAAGGCTTTAAATCATGTAACAAATACCAGTCCAAAGCAGAATACTTTTTGATGCCCAGATAACTTTCACCAAGTAGAATCATTAAAATGGAAAGCAAATAATGTATTTTTTTGTGTCATTAGTTAACCTCTCATTTCATGTAGCTGTTGAGACTGCCATTGTAAAATTTTCTGAGTGGGGCAGAAAGGAAAAAGAGGTCCTAAGAAAATTTCAGCTGAAAAAAAGGTAATGTTTTACAGCACCTTAAAGGAAAAGCTTGCCAGTAGATGTGTTAACTGTATTCTAAATTAAGACTAAATTTCTAAACCATATGCTTTTGTTCAATCATTAATTATTTGGATTAAAACAAATTACTAGAAGAAATTATCAGGTCTCATATACAACTGAGTTCGTGTAAGTTTATGATATACAACTCTTCTATCTTAAGATACATGAATCTCAGATGATACGATTCAGAGAACATTTATCAATATAATGGAATCACAGAATGATAGGGGTTGGAATGGACCTTTAGAGATCAGGTAGTCCAACCCCCCTGCCAAAACAGGTTCACCTTGGCCATGTTTCCCAGGATCGCAGCCAGGTAGGTTTTGAGTATCCCCAGAGAAGGACATGCCACAACCCCTCTGGGCAGCCTGTTCTAGGGCTCCGTCACCCTCACAGTAAAGAAGTGTTTTCTTATATTTAGGTAGGACTTCCTCTGTTTCAGTTTGTGCCCACTGCACCATGTCCTGTTGCTGGGAACAACTGAAAAGAGTCTGTCTCAATCCTCTGGAACGGCTCCCTTTAGATATTTATGAGCATTGATAAGATCTCCTCTCAGCCTTCTCCAGGCTAAACAGCCCCAGGTCTCTCAGCCTTTCCTCATAACAGAGATGTTCCAGTCACTTCATCATTTTCATAGCCCTCTGCTGGACTCTGTCCAGTAGTTCCTTGTCTCTATTGAACTGGGTAGCCCACAACTGGACACAGTGCTCCAGATGTGGCCTCACTAGGGCAGAGTAGAGGGGAAGAACATCCCTCAATCTGCTGGCCACACTCTTCTTAATGGACCCCAAGATACTGCTGGCTTTTTTGTCCGCAAGGATACTTTGCTGGCTCATGGTGAACTTCTTGTCCCTCAGGACTCCCAGGTCCTTCTCTGCAGAGCTGCTTTCCAGCAGACCAATCCCTAACCTGTACTGGTGCAGGGGTTATTCCCCCCCAGGTGCAGGACTCTACACTTGCTCTTGTTAAACTGCTTTAGGTTACCATAAAATAATTATAAACGTTAACGTTGCAATTTAAATGCTAAATGCTCTCTACTGATATTTCAGAAAAAAGGAAGCTAAAAAACCAGACTGGTTTTAGGGTGTGGAGGGTATAATCTTAAATAGGAATTGTACCCCTTTGGTTCTTTACTTTCTTTGACACACTATGCAAAGCCATGGCAGCTTTAATTTTTAATTTTATGTGCAACTCAAAGCACAGGATGGGCTTTTTCCTTGATCAAAAGGAATAGAACAGAAAATAACTAAAAGCATTAGAACCTGCAACAGGAGAATATCCAAGATCACTGGTGAAAACAAATGTTTTTTGTTTTTTTTTTTTTACATATTGTGTTGAGAGAAAACACTGCTCTTTCATTTGAGATTATCTCTGAGGGAGCAAGATGATTTTAACCCTGCATTAAGGTAACAAAGATCACAAAAAGAGGTTTCCAACTCAGGCGGTGAAGAGGGTGGGAGCAGAAAGGCAGAAACAGGAAATAAATTATTACTTGCAGTCAGCACATGTCACCACATTTTCTGTATCAGTATATATTTATTTTGGTAATGTAGAGAAGCATACTGTAAAAAAAAAAAAAAATTAAGGAAGCTTTGTAAAAAAAGTTACCTCGTGAAAAACTGCTTATCACTGATAGTTTGTAAGAAATTAACCATAGCTCAGTATGTACTTGATAACGTCAGTGGCTGTTAAATGTTACATACATACCTGAGAGCCAGAAACACCAGATGACTGCATATAATACTGCTGGTTTTGTAGTTTTGCATACATGGAATACATGGGGTCTTCATTCATCAATTTGTTATACAAAGAAAGAGCCTCCATTGCTTTAACATTGAGCTCTGAAAGTTCTGAATGCTTCCTAGAAAATATATTTTAGAGTTTATTCTACAATTTAGATAACTTCAGTACACAAAAAATGATACAGGGAACTTTCATGAGGTGTGATAAGCAATGTATTCCTACTGCCTGTGAAACAATGCCTGCTAAGTGCCAGAATGTCAAACAGTACAATACTATAAAATATTACATGACTGGGTCCTTCACACCTCCTCCCAGATGAGAAGCTACTAATAAATACACCTATTTTCTTTGCCAGTATTCACAGAAATGATTAAGATATCATTAAGTAACAACACTGGTATTTCTAAGAATGAATCTTAATTTGAGTCAAAATACATGACAATTTTTACCTGTCTATATCTTCCAACTTTTCATCTATAAGAGGTCCCATCTGGTGGCACATTGCTAGAACAGAAAGACAGTAAAATATGTCAGAGTAATAAAGATTTCCATACTGCAAAGTCAGAAAGCTGCTTTGGGGAAAAAAAAAAAAATCCCCAAAAAAACCCCCCACACCAGATAGAAATGTGTAGTCCTATTTTATTTTTAAATCATTACTACCAAAAGAGTTACAGTAACAGAGGTAGTGCCATGAACAATTTAAGAATGAGTTCCAGATGAAGTTTTCAGTAGTGATACACTTCTAAAAGTACATTTTTAAAATAAAAATACAGTGAAACAAACTGCATTTAACATCCTGGGAATGTAAAGCTGAAACTATTTTGTGTTAAGAAGTTCCATCTGAAAGGTAATCTCTTCTTCAAGGAAGAAAATTTGCCACTGCCACCTAGATCATGCGCTCAACTAACTACAAAAAGACTATCTGTGAAAACAGCAAAGGGGAAAACAGGTTGCAATGATTCAGATCATCTACCCATCAAAGACACTAATAGCACCTTGCTATCTCACTGGAATCCTAATTGGGGGAAAGGATCTTTCTCAAATCACTAACATGTGCAAAAACCAACACAAAAACTTCACAGAAGTAGAATGGAAAAGCATTAACATAAACAAAACACACCCCCCTGACAATTTTCAGCACAAGGACGGGGGGTTTATGGAGCTGCCAAGCAAACCACAGTAACAAACAGCAAGAGTCTGTCAAATATAAAATAAATGGAAAAGGAAGCTGAAAGGGGATACTACAGTCTAACACACTGCAGAATGCAAACTGTGCCCACTTATCCAAGCTATGAACTATTCACTAATCAAGAGATGTGTTTAATCTCAAGAGCCACTCTACATTCAAACCGAGAGATGAGAAAAAAAGATTCAGGCATCAAAGATTATCTAAAGGGATTATAAGGAGCTCTGGAACACCGTCTTCACTCCTAGTTTTCCCAGATTAGAGATGCAGAAGCTCCAGGAAGCCTCTGAACCATGATGCGTGAAAGGGCATCACTGATGTGCTCACTGAAGGCAACTCCAGGTGAAAGAGGAATTGTATGAAAGGAACCAATCTGCTTCTGCATACCTGGAATCAGTAACACACTGGCAGAAATGCTGGGAAAATATGTAAAACCTGGCATAAATTCTACCTATTTTTATGTACAACACAAAGTGTGGTAAAAGGCATGATGAGGGCAGCTTAGGTATCTATACACTAACATGATGACTGCACTGCTGCCAATCACAAACTCTGGGCTCCTGAGAGTGTTGGGGTGAGCTCTCCAAATTAAAGGTATTTGTGACTGGACATCTGGATGGCAGAAGAAAATTGTGGTTTTTCTTAAATGCTGACCAGCACCTGTCACCACTGGTAGGAACCCAAGACCCAACACACATCTACAATGAAATTCCCAAAACCTATGCCAAAAAGATAAGCTACCTAAGGCCTACTTGAGTGTAGGGCAAGTACAGCCTTGAACATGGTGTTGTAGAACTATATGCAGCCATATGTTTGGCAAGTGCTCTTGTAGGTAGCTGGGGAGTGATCACCCAACTACAGTACAGCTTTCATATTCTAGGAGCAGTCCCATGGTTTAATATAAAATTAAGCATTATGCTAATGATCTCACAACATGTTTCAAAAGGAGTTCATAACGTAAGCCATATCTGGAAGCTGGTTGACAATCATACCTTTAATTTCTCTTCCTCTTCCCTGGGCCAGATATAAGCAATCTGCTTCTATAGCTATATTTGGTACTTGAAAAAAAATAAAACCTTTCATGTTTTGGTTTGTTTTTTTTACCCCACTTTGCACGTAATTTAGTTTCACTAAAGCTAGATACCTCACTGATGTGCAGTTCCTAAACAGGACTCATAGACGTACGATGGGTGTGGAAAGATAGGAGATATACAAAAGATTACAAGTTTATACAATTTATCCTGACTAACTTCTAGATAGAGCTGGATTCTGCCATTTTCTTAAAATCTGGTCCTATTGGCATTGGTAATTTAAGCCAGTGTTCTGCCTCATAATTGGAAGGCTGCTTTATTTCCTTCTCCAAAGTTCCCTCCCAAAATATGGCAATATTTTGTTACATCTATCAACCCAGGTAGAATGGTCTGTAATGCCTCTTTGAAGAGGTGGTCTGAATAATCTTAGTCTAAAGGAAAATGGAGAGAAATAATAAAAAAAAATTTTAAAAAGGATGAATAATATTAAACTAAGTGTTCCTGGGTCTCGAAAAGGAAAAGAATATAGAATATCCTTTTCCTGAGTCAAAATTTAATTTCAAATTTTGCACTTTGGTCTCTTAGATGTGAGAAACAAGAAGTGAGAAAATAATTACACTTGGGCACTTCCCAGGCATGCCTGTGGTGTGTACATGAATCTGAAGTAGTTTCAGCTTAGCTTCAATTTGTTTTGATATAGGTAATTACTACAGAGGAAAACAACAAAACATGAGATTTTCTTACCCTCGAGATGAAGCAATTCTGGAAGGTCTGGCTGGTCATCAGATGGATCTGCACTTTGTAACATCTGCAAGAGTTGGTCCATTTTATCCTAGAACACAAATTCAGTAATTAGGGCATATCTGAGGGGATCTTCAGGATAGTAGAAAGCACCTATTTACAACAGCCATTTGGATCTCTTGGGACTTGGAAATCATCTAGACTAATTTTATGAAAATATGTATCATACACGCTGCTTTACAGGAATGAAGATGCTAGAACAAGGAAAAGCCAAATGATAAATATTAGTAGGAAAAAGTGGAACATGAAGAATATACCTTTATTCCTAAAAGTCCTAAACAGTATTTTCTGACCAGTTTTGATTTTTCCCTTCTAGTTATTACACATGCAATACCACCACCTAGTGGGATTGGTGGAAATATTTTGACAGACTACATTGAGAGTACTTCAAAAAAAGAAATGGGTACCTAAAACTGAATTCACTGAGAAACTATGCTGCATTTTCTAAGTGAATGAGGCTTATGAATACGTGAGCAATGTCATTACTTTATAGGATGATGTCTGGAAAGGTTTGCATGGTTGACTACAGAATAAGCCATCCCTTATTAACCAGTTTAGGTGTAACCCATTTATAAAATATCAAAGGGTAGAAAATTAACATGCAAAAATTCTTTGGAAAGTATGTCTTAGGCTTATATTGCTTAACCAAACATTATATGAAAATGATTAAAAAATTGCATTTTAGCTGAGTGCTATCAAATAAATAGCCTTTAACAAGCCTGTATAAGGTTGAATCCAAGTGGAAACTAAACCCACTTTTTTTTCTCCTTAATCCCAGGAAAGGCAGGAAGAAGCTAAATTATTTCCTTAAAAATTATACTATGGTAATTTTAAAAACAAAACAAGAAACTAAAACATAAACCAAAGTGGAATCACAGAAGATAAAAGCTGGAAGGCACTTCAAGGCAGGCCTGAGATAAGCTATTTTGGCATATTACATACTAATATTTCTTGGGAGGAAGAGTTATTTGAGGGAGGAGTTAAATAGGACTTTAGAAAGGCAGTAACTGACTTTTCCGTTCAAAAAACAATGACAGAACTCTTCTTGAGAAAGAAATGGAAGATCATGAGAGAGAAAGGGAAAAAAATCTAAACAGAACAGGGTGGGGGGGTGTGAGTAAAAAAAAAAAAAAAAAAAAAAAAAAAAAAGCCAGGGCAAAACCATCCTAGGCTGAGAGTTCCTGGGAATCTTGTAGAATCACTGTGGTAAGATTGTGCTATCTTGCTAAATATTACTTACAAAGGAACAAAAAGCTCACAGTTTTCTGAGAATGAAGAGATCTTTCAGCCCAGGGGAAAATAATGGTGATTATACTGGAAATAAATCTAAGACCACATTCTGGATGGGCATCTTTAAGGTATCCCAAAGTACTCAAAGCAAAACTTGAAAGCAAATGTATCCATCCATCACAAGCATCTACTTTGGAGGTGAACAGCTGTATAATCCTGGAGCAGGGTTCAGAAATGCCTAACAACTTCAAGACACGTGAACAAATTAGAACAATGCCTTTGTCTTTTTTTTTTTTAATCAAATCAACTTTCCTTTCCTATTCTCTTTTGGCTATGTCCTCCTGATATGGTGAAAGGGTTAAACATCACATATTTAAATGTACCAGCAGTTGAAAAACAGTACTTTTGTCATGCTTACTTCATCAATATAAACTGGTTCAGGCTCAGGTTCTATTGTCTCTACTTGAACTTCATCACTGAACTGAACTGTTTTCTTCTCAGTTTTCACTATAAGATAAACAGATAGATTTTATTTTATAACAAAATTACACAAAACAATTATATAGTTGTTATAATACTAGCATGTTGCCTAAGTTCTTGGCATTTGAAACATCTACTGTGAATATTTAAAAAAAAAAAAAAAAATAGTATTTTGCTGACATTTGAAGGCTAAAACCATCTCCATAGACTTCAACAACTTTCTTAAATCTGTAAGTTGCATTAAAAAAAGACACCAGTTTACACAAGGTCAACAGAAACGTGTTTTGGCAGGTAAATGTTTTTATCATAGTCTCCCAGCACATAACATAAGTCATCAGGAAAACAGACTGAGAGGGAGTGATTGGAAGAAATAAGGCTAGTGAGTCAGGTTTAAGAGAAAACTGATAAAAACATCTATGACAAATCTATTATCTAGAGCAAAGCATAGAATCAAAAGTTCTCAAATTTACCTATACCTTCTTCATCAAATAGTACCTGCAAAACCATCTCATTCCTCTGTAACGGAGGCCATAACAAAAAAGCTGCCAAATACTACTTTTATCATACTACTCTTATCAGTTAGTCTTAACATAGAACAGATGATTCCTACAGCATGTAACTCTACTGACCTGCTCATACCTTTGGCACACTCGTATTGAGATCACAGGAGATTAATCTTGCAAATCCATCAGATTTACAGAAATAACTTCTACAATCTTAAAACCTTGTCTAATATTTAATATTTTTATTAACCATTTAGAGTAGGTTAGACTGATATAAGTAGGTACAAGAAAATAACCAGTATGCAGAAAAAACCCCTCCTCACACTATGCACACGTACATACCTATAGCATTATGGTTTCTTGAATTGTTTGAACAGTTGTAATCATAGAATGGTTTGGGTCAGAAGGGACCTCTAAACATCATCTAGTCTGACCCCTCTGCAGTGAGCAGGGACATCTTCAACTAGATCAGCTTGCTCAGAGCCTTATCGAGCCTCACCTTGAGTATCTCCAGGGATGGGGCCTCAACCACCTCCCTGGGCAGCCTGTTCCAGTGCTCCACCACCCTCATGGTAAAGAATTTGGTTTTAACATCCAATCTAAATCTACTCTTATCTAGTTTAAAGCCATTGCCCCTTGTCCTGTTACTACAGGCCTTTTTAAACTGCCCCTTTCCCACCTTCATGTAGGTCCCCTTCAGGTACTGAAAGGCTGCTATAAGGTCTCCACGGTGCCTTCTCTTCTCCAGGCTGAACAACCCCAGCTCCCTCAGCCTGTCTTCATAGAAGAGGTGTTCCAGCTCCAACTCCTATCTGCTCAGGGCCCTTCACTTTTTCCTTGATCAGTTATGTACCACTGCAACTAGGCAAAAAGGCAATTTGGGAAGAAACTGCTGTTGCAGTTGCCAATGGAGTTGTTAAATGAGTCTCAAGAAAGCTACTGACAAAGACAGCAGACAGCATTATATTTTTTGGCAGATGCCAGTTTGGGCAACCTTTGTCTGACACGTAAAGACCTGACTGTTGTTTATGAGAGCACAGCAAGGGCTCCTCAGTTTTACTTAGAGGATCACATTAACTTGCAATTGAATTTTATCATAATGGAAAGGAAATAGAAAAGGTAAATCACTACAGAAATATCCCTTGGGCCATGGTAAGGCTTAACATTTACACATGCATGTGGTCTTACTTACTCATTTCTGGCTCAGCAGAAAGATCAGCTGTTACAAAATTAGATGGAAACAGTCCTATGCCTTGATGAGTTTCACCTTTCCACCAATTTGGATCACTAAAGATTAAAAAAATAAATTAACCCTCCATACATTAAACCAACCATACTCATATGGAATTTTCCTAAGAATTACACTGTACAAGGCATTTATATTACTTGTACAGAAACACAATTTGCATATACACAGAAATCTTTATCCAAGAATCTTTATGCAGTTACATTTGTATGTAAAAAAATCTAGGAGATAGCTAAATGAAGTACTTTATATGTAAATATTATTGTAATTAGATTCCAATGTATGCTTCTACATAGAAGATACAATTATTCCCCACTGATTTTTACAGTCTAATACACTTCTAGCAGGCATTCTATATAAATTACCTGTCATCAAGGATAGTTATAAGCTCTCCAGCTTTAAAAGTTAACTCGTTGTCTTCAGCAGCCTCAAAATCATAGATTGCACGAACCTTCCGGCCCTCATGTTTGTGATTTGTTAAAAGGCTTGAAGTGCTTGGATACAAACTGGAAAGTGTTGTTTGCTGTTGCCTTTGTTCCTTCAGTGACAGTTCAATAGCTACAAGAGAAGAGTTATTTGCATGAAAATGCCCTATAAAAATGGGTTGAATTATATGAAAATTTAATTCTGTGAAAACTTTTAGTATAATTCCATTTCTGGTGCATCATAATAAACTTCTGTCTTTCACTGAAAAATAATGGTAAAAACCAAAAAGACATTTTACAACCCGAGATCATAATTCTGCCCATAGATTTACTGAGGCTTTCAACATGGACAGGACAATAAATAGCTCTTAAGTACAAACAGGGTGAAGACATTCACAGAATCACTGAGGGTGGAACAGACCTCCAAGATCATCAAGTCCAGCCTATGACCCAGCACCATGACATCAGCTAGACCATTCCTTTTTTTTTTTATTACGTTATTGTGATTACCTTAAACTGATGTCAAGTATTTAAATTCTTACTGGTATATACATGATGTTGAACTTTTCCAGATCACCTGAAACTTTAAATAGATGTAGCTGTTCAAGTACACACAGTTGATCTGTTAGATCAGGAGTCTTTAGCCTGGATTCACAGAATCAGAGGATCACACAGATTAGTTGAGGTTGGAAGAGACCTCTGGAGGTCATCTTGTCAAATTCCCTGCTCAAGCAGGGTCTACTAGAGCTGGCTGCCTAGGACTATGTAAAGATGGTTTTTGAAAATCTCCAACTATGGAGACGTTACAACCTCCCTGGGCAACCCATGCCAGTGCTCAGTCACCCTCACAGTAAAAAAGTGCCTCATTAATTCATAATTAAGAAAAAGATTTTTGCTTTTATGAGCAAAAATTTGTCCATTCCTTTTTTCTCCCTATCATTCCTTGAATACTTTTACATTTCCTGGTCAATTTCATTTAAAGTTGATTTGAGCAGAAAGGGTTCACTCATATTAAACTCCTCCAACTTTATAGAAAAAGTAAAAAAAATCATCATATTTAAGAAGGGACAGAGCGGGACACAAAAAAAAAAAATGAAGAGAACAAACATTAGAGAAGCCATGCAGAATATGAAACTTTGAAAACAGATCCCTTTAAAAGTAGGCTTAGGTGGGTCAACTGTTGAAGAAATTGTTAGTAACATATACAGATGGACTAATGACAACTTAAATAAATGTTATATTAGATTCTATAAGCAACAAAACAAATTCTATCAAATATGAGAAACTGCAAATGTCTACCAACTATGAGCACAAGAACTTCACCCACATAGTGAGCAAGTATTGTTAAACTTTAATCCCAACAACACACTACATACAAGAGCTAGCATTTGATGATTTTACATTGCTGAAGTTTGACCCCAAAAAACAGCATTTAGACCATAAATATCAAACCACTCTAAGAATAACGACTTTTCTCATGTCTGGTATAGGATCATTAAATGACCTTTAACAATACTTTAATCCAACAGTAAATCAAAATAAACCATCTTAGTTTTGTTTACTGGAACTTCAGTGAGACATTTAAGCTTCTTAAGTCACTTAAGTCAGCAATCAAAGCCTTAAAGTATACTACAGAAGCACTATTCAAAGTAATAAAAGTTTATAGTAGTATACCCAAAATACTTTGTATACAACTTATACTATAATCCTTATTTTCTCTTTCCATCAAATTATTAAAATGTAAATTATTGCGCTTCACCTGCCCCAGGAAGATGGAAAATCCAAGTGTAGAACTTGTATCAAACATTTCCATAGCAAGGCATGGGCTTAACACAAGATTTTGCAGATTTTTTTTTTTTTTTAACTGTGTTGTTTCAATTTAGCAAGGGAAAATAAAAAAGGTGAAGTAAAATGTCAGGAAATTTTCACATTAGTTACCCATAGAATAGATTTAATCTCTACTCTTCCAGGAAGGGTACAAAACGAAGAGAAATCATAACCACAATCCATAAATATACTATTCACATAGAGGAAGGAAGCAAAAGATTTGTTCCTGCTTTATCAATATATTCATCAGGTGAATGTACTCACCTTTAGCTAAATCCTCCTCTTCCTTTTTGGTGGCTACTGTACCAGGATCTTTGGCAACTAGAGCTGGACTTGCTTTTGCCTGTTCAGCAGCCTAGCCAAAAGTGAAAGACATAAAAATGAATTCAACAAAAAACTGACAATGCATTACGTTCACCATTTTGATTTGTATTCATCCGCAATATAAAAATCTAAAGTAAACTGAAGCATTTCATCCCTCAAATGAATGTTTTATTAAGACCAGAGATTTCATTTTGTTTGCCAAAGACACAGAATTCAAGACTACAAACTGTAAAATACAGAACTGAGGATAAAAAAAAATAAATTGTGATACCCATTAAAAACAATCATGAAATTTAATATACCTGTGAACCAATAGCTGGGAAAGTAACTCCTTGCTCCTTAAGATTTTTTATCATAGCAGATATTAAACTAAGCTGTGGGTCGTTCTTGAATTCATCAGTCCATTCCACCATAAGGGCTTTCAGCTTTTCACAAACTTTTGGATGACCCTGCAGTAACGGTAGAAACTAGTTAAATAATGTAGGAAACTGTTCTTAATTCATTAATTTCAAATAATTTCATGTTTCTGTCAATATAAACTAAATAGACACTTTATTTTGAAGTCAAGCAAATCACTAACGAAAATCTTTATTAGAAAGGGAGAATGGCACACCAGCTTTGTGTTTGTAATAGTACAACATGTACTAGACCCAAAATACAGTAAAATGAGGTTATATAAAAGCCCTGTATCGACTCCATTTCACCACATCTGTATTTAGTGTTTCATGGCTGTTATTTAATGTGAAAATGAATCTGCATATTTATAAATTATCACACCACATTCCACCTCGCCCAAACAAAAGATGTAAGTCACTGTAGCGTGAAGCGGCATTCAGGAATTCTCTCTCACAGCCACAGTCTTCTGGTGATCTTGCATCCTTCCCCCCACCACCAAATTTCCAGTCTTTCCAAAGTAGATTCCATTCTACTTGGAAGATTACCCCAAATCTCTGTCTGATTTTGCTTTTCTGCGACTTACATAAATCAACGCAATAGGTTACCTTATTCAACACGTTGCTCACTTCACTGGCAAAATCTCTTGAACAGACTTCCAAATGAAAGATTTTACCACAGTTTGACACGCATGCTCCTAGAAGCTAATGAAAGAAAGATTAAAACTCAGAGAAGATTTTTTGCAATATAACTTTTCAGGAAGGAAAAGCACTACATTAAAAAGAACCTACTGTTAATGCTTGCATAGCTACGTGGGGATCTTTATGGTTCACTCTCTTCATAATAGACCGGAGACAGTCCTTAGGTCTAAAAAAACACAGAACAGATCTTAAAAAAAAATGTAAGGAATTGAACATTTCCTATTGCATAACATTGCAAACAGACAGCAAGCTCTTGCAAACATTCTCAGTAAATTATCTAGTAGATTCTAAGTGCAACATTAAAGAAAATAAACACCATTACCACTTGTAGGCATTTATATAGGTAGGATTGCTAGCCTTCTCAGTTATCAGAACATCTCAGTAAGTTATGTTACTTATTTTGTAGTTAGAGAGAATTTCTGTAAATACTCCTGGAATGCATAAAATCCCTTATAATTAGAGAACTGCAATTCTCTGTAGACCATGCACCTATCCCTCTGTATTTCACATAAATATGCAAGAATGTTTGCTTACATACTGATTTCAAACACCCTTTTGCTACTATTTTTTTTTAATTTCTATCATTCTGTTCCTCAGTGTCTTTTCATCTACAGAGTAACATTTATAAAGAAGTTATACATTGAACGAACGAGTGCTAAAAAGATTGTTAGACATTCTACATCAAAGTTTCAAAACAATTAAATACAGTATTCAAGTTTTACCTGTATTGGGTAGATAAAAATAACATGAAAAGGAAATTTAAGGAAGAATCTGAATGGGAGTTTCAGATGATTTAGCATATTAAATTCTGTTTGACTTTCTGTTATTTTGTTGTGTCTTTAAAGGTTGTGGAAGGCTGAGCAGGGCTAGGATAGTTATCATGGGTGTACAAGCATTATCTGTTGAATAGGCCTGAAAGATGTTAAATAGGGAAAGAGGAAAGGAGAAGGTAAATATAAGCTTGGAGATTTTATGAATTTCTGGATTATTTATAGGGGGGTTTTTTGTTTGTTTGTTTTTTAAAGAAAAATTTTTTTTCTATTGAACTGATATCCAAGAACTAAAATGAAACTTAGGTAATAAGTTGCACCACTGCTTGGCTATACTGTATTTGGCAGGGTCTACATTTTACAGAAATGTCCACCTCATATTTAGTAGTACTAATTATAGAAAATGCTGTCACACAACAAGACTACATATCACTCAGTGTATACCTTCATATAACCAATTACTACAAATGAAGGCCATAAGGCAAACACTGCCTTTATCTTTCAATTATCCTACACTTCTTATATGTTCACTTTCACTGAGAAAAAAAATACATGCTAAGATTTTCAGAAATAACTTCTGAATGTGAAATGCCTAAAATGCCTAAAAAAAATTTCTTTATATATTTAACAATCAATATCTGAGTGTTAAAGTTCCAACATGCTCAAAGGTTTAAATAGAGAGTCTTGATTAAATCTACACAACATAATATAAATCTAAGCTTATCAATATTTAGTCACACAGACTAAGAGACCCTATTCTAGACAGATCTGTCATTCTTATTTTTATTTTAACTCAATTCATCATACAATGTAGTTCGTAAACTACGAGAAGCCCTATGCAGAAATGAGAGGGAAGGCACACACCCCACAACACAATTCTATCTATTCATTAGGCATCTCTCCAGACCATGCTATACAAATATTGAGCTGCAGCTCTGCTCCAATGATTCTACAATCAAAATTTCAGAGGCAGCACACCAAGTGGGAAAACCAAATCAGTAAGGGGAAAATAGGGCAAGATACAATAAAGGCTATGGTATTATATAGCAATATATCCAGATATCATTCGCAATACACTTCAGTTTTATTTTACAGCATAAAAAGTAACACGGTTGATTATATTTTGTTTAACAAAGACAAAATTAACAGCAATTAGAATCTAAAATACTACTCTGCACAAAATATTTCATATATTTTCAGGAATTTATTGTTCATTTACAGTGTAAAGTAACTGACTGTGAGGCTTAGGACTACACAGGAGACTCAATTTTCTTCCTTGCTCCTTTAGAAACAAGCTGGTCAAAGAGCTTCCCTGTCAGCCTGTTAGACGCACGCTGCAATGACTACATAAAATGCTGCTGAGATTGGGTAACTTGAAAGTGGGAGTGTGGGAAAACAGAAGGTGGTTTAGAAGACTTATCAAGTAAATGATTTTACTGTTCTCTCTTGTATGAACAGGCATAAAAACAACCAAAGAGGAATCAGCTAACTAGAATACTGACTCATTGAGGCACTGATTAATCCATAAGGAATTGGGACAAAGCTAGGCAAGCAGCAATATAGACAAATAATTTCTCAATGACAATTTTTCAATACCCATCCCCACCCCCAACAGCGTGTGTTGCAATGAACATTTCTATTTTCTCAACCATTGCTGTACTCTCCCAGTCGCTGACTTCAGGGTTTTTTTCAGCCATTGTTTTATTAAGTAACTTTTCTGGAGAAAAACATGAAGTTGTGATAGTTTCAAACATGAAGATTTATACATCTTAGCGAAATAATACAAGAGGTACAACCACCTCAAAGTGAAATGCAAACAGATTTAGACTCAGGAACTGGCTAGGATTGAACTGACTGAGGAAGCAGGAGCACTTCACACTAAAATATACCTCATGTGGCCTTTAACTTTCCTTTTTAATCTGCTTAATAAATCATCCAAATTTTATAACATGAGCCTACTCAGAGCTGATAAACTATAGATTCAGTTGTGTAAGCATTTTATTACAGAAAAACAACGCCACACAAAAATCTATACCTTCCTCGTAGTCAGATGATTTAAAAGGCCAGTCAAATATGATGGTTTTAAAATAAACAAGTTTTCAATAATGTTGTATAAGACCAGGAAAAAAAATATATTGCCTCTAATGCTAAAACCTTTGTTTCCATGTTGAAAAGCCTGCTTCAGTCCTCTGTCACCCTCACAGTAAAGAAGTTTTTCCTCATGTTGAGGTGGAACTTCCTGTGTTTCATCTTGCTACCATTACCTCTTGTCCTATCACAAGGCACCACTGAAAAGAGACTGGTCCCTTCTATTTGACACCCACCCTTCGGATATTTGTAAACATTAACAAGATGTCCTCACAGTCTTCGCATTTCCAGGCTAAACAGCCCCAGGTCTCTCAGCCTTTCTTCGTTAGAGAGATGTTCCAGTCCCTTCATCACCTTTATAGCTCTCTGTTGGACTCTTTCTAGTATTTCCCCTGTCCCTGGGGAGACCAGAACTGAACACGATACTCCAAATGTGGTCTCACTAGGGCAGAGTAGAGGGGGAGGAGAACCTCACTTGACCTGATAGGCACACTCTTCTTTATGCACCCCAGGATACCATTGTCCTTCTTGGTCACAAGGGCACGTTGCTGTCCCATGGATAACACTGTCCACCAGGACGCCAAGGTCCCTCTCCATGGGGCTGCTTTCCAGTGGGTGTACCACTAACCTGTAGCAGTACATGGTGTTGTTCCTCCCCAGGTGTAGGGCTCTACACTTACCCTTGTTGAATGTCATTAGGTTTGCCTTGCCCAGCTCTCCAGTCTGTCCAGATCTCACTGGATGGCAGCACAGCCTTACAGTGTGTCAGCCACTCCTTCCAGTTTAGTATTATCAGCAAACTTACTGAGGGCACACTCCATCCCTTCCTCCAGGTCACTGATGAAGGTGTTCAATAAGATTGGACCCAGAACTGACCCCTGGGGAACACCAGCAGTTACAGGTCACTGGCTAGGCTCTGCACCACTGATCACAAAACTCTGAGCTCTGTTGTTCCACCAGTTCTCAACCCATCTCACTGGCCACTCTTCTAACCCACACTTCCTGATCTTACCCACAAGGATGTTAAGGGAGACAGTATGAAAAGCCTTGTTGAAGTCAAGGTAGACAACACCCACTGCTCTCCCTGCAGCTACCCATTCAGTCACACCATCATAGAAGGCTACCAGTTTAGTCAGACATGACCTCCCTTTACTAAATCCATGTTGGCTATTCTTAATTAACCTTCTTTTTCTTCCATGTGCTGAGATATGATCTCTAGAATGAGATGGCTGACTGGTCTGTAATTACCAGGGTCCTCTTGCCCTTTTTGAAGACTGGAGTGACATTGGCATTCCCCCAGTCCTCAGGCACCTCACCTGTTCTCCATGATCTTTCAAAAATGATGGAGAGTGGTAGAGCAACAACATCAGCCAGCTCCCTCAGCACTCGTGAGTGCAGCCCATTAGGGCCCATGGATTTGTGTGTGCTCAGTTTACACAAGTGATTTCTAACCCAGTCCTCTTCAACCAGTGGAGAGACTTCCTCCTTCTAGACTCTCACTCTTAATTCCAGGGTCAGGGATTCCTTAGGGCTGGTCTTAGCAGTGAAGACTGAAGCAAAGGTGGCATTCAGTAACTCCGCCTTCTCTGCATCCTCTGTCACCAGGTCTCCAGCATTATTCAGCAGATGGCCACATTTTTCCTGTCTTCCCTTTATCATTGATGTATTTGAAGAAGGCTTTCTTGTTCTCCTTTATTTCCCAGGACATAGCCTTAGCCTTCATTGTTGCATCCCTACAAACCCTGACAGTATTCCTATAATTCTCCCAAGAGACCAGTCCCTTTTTCCACATGCTATGGACTTCACTCTTCCACTTGAGTCACTGGAACTCTTAACTTGCTAAAACCTGTTTTAGTTGACTGGGAAGAAAGAGAATGTTTTTAACTAATGGGGATTCTCTGTAACCAAGGTATTTAAATTAACAGTAACAAGTCTATTACTGAACTGTAACTAATTTATCTTAAGAGAAGATTCCAACAATTTCAAACAATTCCTTGGAATTTCCAACAATTACTTGGGATGCAAACAAGTCAGTGGCAGATCAAAATGAGACAATGTGCCATGTAACACTATGGGACAAAAACTGCCACTTAATGAAGAATAGTCTTTCCTAGTCTACTGTGGAATCAGGTATAAAACAATCAACATCTAGAAAGCTGCAGGCATGCAATGGAGCTTACAGACTGGTACAAAGAAAACCTATAAACCAGAAATTTTTAGAATCTAAACTTCTGCCAAGAACAGTAACAGGCAGCTGGTGTTGGACCAGAACTGGTTAAAAGATTAAAGCAGATCCCAGTTAAGAAGACTAGCATCCTTGCCACAGGAACTTAAAACTGCAGGAAAATTTCAAACAGTGTAGCACTGCTGATTCAAACTTCTTAATGGGGAACTTTGTCCCGCTTCACCTAGCTTTGGCATGACAATCCATCAAAACAAAGAAAACCAACTATCAGCAAGTTATAACGGAATCTGAATTTAAACAAGTCAGCTGGCAGCCTATTGCAAGCAGAGTAAATATCACAAAGGTTAAAGTCACAGCCAGGGTGAAACCACTGTTTTAGTGAAAGAAAAACAAAACAAAACAACCACAACAAAACAAACAACAAACAAACAAAAACCAAAACAAAAACCACAACCAACAAACAAAACCCACAAATCATAAGAGAATTTCCAACTGTCCCAGAGAAGTTTAGCTACACACTACCAGAAGATCTCTAGCTTTGTCTGTACCCCCAAGCAGCTGCCTCTTGCAGCTACATGCATTTGAGTACTGTTCAGACTAAGCTGCTGTGTGGAAACGCTTTCAGTGATTATATGGAATACTGAAGCCTTCAATAATACAGTTCTTGTTACAGGCTCAACATCATCATTCACAAGGAGCAGAAATGCAGTTTTACATCTACAGACTAATATGAAACATTATTAACAGCTTGCCAGCTGTTATCCTAACTACAGTTATACACAACAACACTACAAGTCTCAATATGCCATGCTATTTATAAATCCTGCTCTAGAGACCATCCCTAATCCCAAGGAATAAGCTTATTTGCAAACCTGTCCTTTGGAACAAAGTCCCAGGTGGGAATTTGCTGTCTGGCATCCCATACTGTTTCCTGTAGTCTTACAAGGTAACCCAAGTAATTCTCAGAGAAGCCTTTCACTAAACAGCAGCAATAGCATAATTCTCCTTTCAAGGCTATTCCTTGTCTGAACTGTTACAGGGAGTACTTGGAGAAGTATTTAAAATGTTTCCAATGTCAAATACTACACTGAATAAAAATACCAAAGGTATTATTTCAGTCTACCTATAAACTGTATTATTTGCTACCTCAAATTAAGCTTTAACTTTTCAAGTCCAAAAAACTAGCACATGCATAAAGTCTCTGAAAGAGCTCTGTAAAGAATCAGCAACAGAAGCATTATCAGCCCATATTAAGATGTGTTCTATTCAATATCACATGTTCAGAAAGTACATTTATCAAAGCCCTGATGTCAGAAAACAGCTTCTCAAAACAAGTGTAAGAAGCACAGAATCTCATTGTTTTCTGTGACAAAGACACTGCTGGTCTGGTGGTGAGGACCAGAGAAGGGCAGCAGATGCTTTATACCTTGGTTTTAGCAAAGTTTCCACATACAGTTGAAGCTCATACAGTGTCCTTATCACCCAATCGGAAAAAAGGATGACAGTGTGGGTAGAAAACTGGCTGGCCTCCTGAGCTCAAAGAATTGTTAACAGTGGTGGAAATTCCAGCTAGTGGGTAGTAAGTAGTGGGTTTCCTCAGGGATCTCTGCTGAAACCAACACTGCTAAATGTCTTAACTAATAACCTGAATGCTAGGAGGCAGTGCACTCTCGGCAACTTTACTAATAGCACATTGGGGAGGAGCAGTCAATATACTGGAGGGCAAGGCTACTATTTGGAGGGATCTAGACAGGCTGGAGAAATGGGCAGACTGGAACTCCAAGTTCAACAAGAGCAAGGGCAAGGTGCTGCATTTCAGACAGTCTGCACCAGCAAAGGCCAGGAGCTGACCACCTAAAAAGCATCTCCACAGAAAAGGATCTACAATTCCTGGTGGGTGACAGGTGACAGCAGTGCAGGCTGGCATCAAAGACAACCAACTGCATCCTGGGGCAATGAGGTGGTCAGTGCAGCCAACAGGAAGTGATTGCTCCCCTCTATCACACACCTAAGATTGCTTCTGGACTACCCTGTCCAGTTTGGGGCTACCTGGTGCAAGAAGGATATTGATGCACAGCAGTAAGTCCAATGGAGTGCTGGCCAGGACAGTCAGAGGAGCATCACATACAAGGAGAGATGGAGAGCTGCTTTCAGTTGCAAGAAGAGTGAACTACAAGGGGACCTCACTACTTTCTACAACTATTAATCAGAGAATACATGGAAGATACAGCCAGACTCTCTTAGAGCTGCACAGTCATTAGACAAGATGCAACAGGCAAATGGGAACAGGGGAAACTGTAACCAAATTGCAGGATTATTTATTTCTTTATTTACTATGAGGGCAGTTAAATACAGAAACATGTTGCCCACAGAGGTTGTGGAAACTCTAACCTTGGAGGCAGTTGAGACTTCACACAGTCCTCAGCAACCTGATCTAATTAGACTTGTTTTGAGGTGGGGGGTTAAACCAGATGACCTCTGGAGGTCACTTCCAACCTAGACTATGATTCTAAAAGAAAATTCCCTAATGAAGTCTCTTGGGTATACAATGACACTGCTAAAAACATACCAATTTGTTTATTCTGTAACTCTAGTGAAAAGCCGCTGTATAGAAGTTGTACTTTTAAGAGACCAACTAGTATCTCAAAATATTTGAGCAGAAAATCCATACATTTTCCTTTTATTTGTAATAAATTTACAACAGCCCAATTTATTTTAAAAGTATGAACAAGATAACAAAAGTTTCACTCCTCTCATCTGAGTGTGAGATTGAAGTAACAAAATCTTAAAAGTTCGGGGAGGAAATTTCTAAAGTCACTTACCCTGTGCGTGACTGTCCAACTTTATCACAGATGTCTAAGATGAGGCCCCAGTCCTCTGCAGTGTTCATTTCACTGGTTGCCTTCTCTGATGAATAAAAGATAAGTAAATCAATAGAAATTTTAAACATAGATAAAATAATTTTACATAATTGTCAAAGAGGTTGCAATATTACCTCTTTGTATACTGGTAAATGCATGACAAATCCCTCTATTGCATAAATTCATATACTAAAACTGTTATACCTAATTCTTTTTAATTTTCAAATGTTCATTTGTGGCCATGAATTTCAACTCATAAGCAAATACATATTTTGGGGTTGTTTTCCAAGATGACAAAGATATACCCAGAATATGACAAAAGTAATAGCAAGAGTTTGGTTGTTTTTTTTTTTTTCTCCTTTGGAACTAAGAAGTTTAATAGGGTATGAATACCCAGAGCATTAGTTCACTGTCTGCAGAGTCAGATACAACCATATTTACCACTTCCTTGGACACTAAACTGCTGTGTCTGGCATTTCCTTTCTAGGTATTACAGCTCAACAAGAAGGATTCGATTCATTAATCATCACTAAACTTTTATCTTCTCATTCTCATCTCTGCTTTGGATAATATATTCTCCTGTCTCTCTTCAGCTGTAAAAATTGCTAAACCAAAGCTAATTTCATAGAAGACATTGAGACTTTCTTCTGAATCTTTTGAGTAGGACAAGAAGAGTCCTTCTGAACTGTGAAGAAAGAGGGTACATGAAGAAGAAATGGGAATGTCTTGGACTACCTAGTTTTATGAAAGGAAGCAAAGATTTCCTATAAAAACTTATTATTACCAAATCATTATTCATATTAGCACTCGCAAGACTGCAGAGAAGGGAAAGACAAAGCCAAACATCCGATCTCTGAAAGTTACAAGGAATTATTCATCCCTAAGTGATCCCAAAACAAAGCTCTATGGTTATGTGCTCTCAAAGTACTTCTGAGGAAAAATTAAACACTGTTATGTACAACTGGAATGATAACACATCAGTTGTACTGCCTGATGCAAGGAAAACAACAAAGCAGTACAGAGAAATTATAAATGGAAGTTATTTACAATTCTGTATGTTCTCTCAGATAAAGTAAAAGAACACTGCTCCTTCTCTTTAAACTGATTCAGAAAACATTTGATTACAAATAAAATGATCATAATCAACAAAAATACAAGACATTCTGAGTAGACATCATGCTATCAGCTAGCACTAAGGTATACCAGCTGATCACCCAACCACTTTATTTTTCTTTCAGCCTACTACTGTTACAAATTGTGCTTAGGACTAGTATAGCTAACAGTCAGAGAAATTATGAACAAGATGTACAAATCAAGAAAGGAAACACATCAACTGTGAAGCAAAAAAAAAAAAAAAAAAAAGAGAGAGAGAGAGAGGAACACTGTAACTGCTGCTGAATCCACTCAGCATGCCAACTAAAAATGCATAAACAGAGAACAGAGCAATGAGACTCTATCCTGCTCATATCAATTAACATTCTTTCAGTACTCCAGAATTTCCATTCTGGATACATATCCATTCCATCCATGAGGATACCTTATAAATACAAGCAAATGAGACAAGAAAAAAAAAAAAAAAAAGAGGCAAAGAAAAAAATAGAGCAGAACCACATATTACACTTTTCCTGCTTGTTGTTTATGGTTTTCATATAGCCAGCTTTTGTTATCTGTAAGGCAGTATACTTCTGCCACTCATGTTAGGACACCTGAACTGAATGCCTTGCACAGAGCCATCACAGGCCAAAAGAAAAGTCTTCTGTAATCACAGTCCATGAGCACAGTAGCTGTCCCGCTACTGAAGCCAGCCTCAACTCTGAGGCATCCTAAGGCAACAAAGAGCTTGAGTTGCCTACATTGCCTTCCCAAAACTGAAAACAGCTGATAAGGACAGTCCAGAGACACAAAACAGACCTCATGAAGGCAGTTTAGTTCTGGGACTCCAGTGTTTCAGTTCATTGCCAGTTCTGCTGGAGCTGGACCAGCTCCAGTCAGTGTGTCTGCACAGTGCTCAGAACTCACACACAGCCTCACAAACCCACACTTATGCCCAATGCTGTACTTCAGTTAGCACATCCTTCAGAAAAGAACTGAGCATTCCAATGGAAATGAAACTTTGGCCTTTTCCATAATTCTACATAACAGACAGTTTGTCTGTACTTTTGGCAACAATTGATCCTCTTTCTTCACAACGTCACCAGGGAGAAATGCCATGGCAATCAGTTACGTTTTTCATAAACCATAAAGTAAACTAATGTAATCTTAAAACATTAAGCAAACACCAACCCATGTTTTATGCTAATTTAAATAGTCATCAACCACACCGATTACAGCCTTTATTTTCATTCTCAGTATGAAGGTTTTGCAAATGCATCCATAACTACAGCTGCAAGTTTTCTATCATGGCTACATTCCTTCTTGGAAGTTGAACTTAGTCCAGTGTAAAAACTGCCATTTTCTTGCAACTCCTTTCCTCTTGTTAGTCAAGGTATTTCCCCCACCAGCAAACACTAGGTAGTTTCTTACTCAATTTCAGCCCAAAAGCCTGTTTCATTGTATACTTTCTGTCTTCTTTAGTACAAGCATCCATTAATTTCCTTGGATAGCAAAATTAATCCTAAAATGAGGGGAAAAAAAAAAAAAGCCTAGAGTTTTAGTTACATTCTGTCTCAAACAAGGGCAGTTAAAAGTTAACAGCATACTGTGAGTGTTAGCAGTATACTATCCAACCCTGACTGCCCACAAAAAAAGGCCACTGTCTCTGTCAGAGCATTAGCAAGTGACTATCACCTTTCACCACTCTGGAAACAGAAGCAACAAAGACACTGACAGAATTCCTACATTGCATCAGTGTTTTGTAGACAAATAGATGGCTTAAAGCTACTTAAATTATTTACACTATTATCACCATAATGAAACCATGAATGGTTTCTCTTCTAACATAAGACACACATTCACAGCCAAAAAAAATATTTTGTGTGCATTAAGTATTTGCTTACTCTAACAGCTGGCACCCTTCATGTCAGCCTTCAGGTACAGCTGGCACATCACTGTCAGCCTCTATCTTACCAAAATTAACTAAGACAGGGAGGGAATAACACATTTATATTTCAAGTCTTAGGGTAGGTTAGCACAGAGGATAGAAGATAAATTAAACTGGAAGTGTTCTTCATCCATCTCTGATCAAAAATAATTCTGCCATAGAAATATCAACATTCCCTTCAAACCCTATCCCTCCACCCCACGATTGCTACAAAACCTTATTCAGCTTCGTGAATGCCAAGCTGGGATCAGATAACATTTCAGCCTTTGCTAAAACAACTTTTAAAGGCAGTGCTGGCTGCTTCATGAAACAAGTGTTCTTTAAAACTTATTAATGCTATGCCAAACACAAAGGAAAAGAGGACTATGTGACACAGAGGGATACGTGACTGAACTTTGTCTCCAGTTTTCCAAAACAGCACTCTCCCATAAAGCTGTATCATTCAAATTCAAGGTATTGTTTTCCTAACACAAGCAAGGCCTACAAATTAATGTAGTAATTTTAACCACATCAAAAAAAAAACCCTTACATCACTTCAAATTGTAACTAGTAGTTTTCAAGTTTGACAACCATAACCATAGTGAGACAGACCAACGTTCAGTCGCTCATACATATTGTACCTAAAGAAGCAGATGCCTAGGAAAACAAAAACTAAGGTAAACATAAGTTATACTTTCCTACAACACACTTTTCAGCAACCAACAATTTGCAGCTTCATAACTCTTGAGTCAGAAATGGTGTTTCAACCTCACAAACGTAATCATATAAAACAAATAATAAGAAATTGTTCTGGAGCAAAATGCATCTCATTCAGTAGAAATCTAGCTGTGTCTGTATCCTCAGCATTTCTCTGTAAGTTTGTCCTGCTTCGAGTGAAAATGGAACTAATTCTGTTTTGTAATTTTGCTTTTAGTTCAGTACTTCTAGCTAACAGAACTTTCTGAAATTAGCAGCCTGTTTTCACGGACAGTGTCTGCTGCTGGCAGTGATAACACCCCCTGTTTAGAGTTACTACCAAGGGTTGGGGTGCAGACCAAGGCCACTGCTCGATCTTGTGCACCACGCTGGGGGGTGCAGAAAGTGAAAGGCCAAACCTGCAGGGAGGAGTGGACAGGGCAGGTGACCCCAAACTGACCAACGAGGTATTCCAGCCCATATACACCATATTCCATATAAAGCAGAGGGATCCGAAGGGTCTGTAGGCTTCTTTTTTATCCTGGGCTCTTCTCCCCTCTTGGACTGCTTCCCTGGAACATCCAAGGAGGACTCTTGTCTGTTCTGCCTTCAATCCCATGTTCCTGAATCCGGTACCAGAATCCAGCTCCTGAACACAGCTCCCGTCTGCTGTGAGGCCCAGTCTGGGACTCCCCCAGTGCCTGCTCCACAGCATCAGTGGTGACGGTGATGTAATTATCATCAGGGGGGTTGGGTTTGATACTGGTTTTGTCTATATTTGTACATATTCTATTTTATTATTATTATTTTCATTAAAGCTGTTCTAGTTTCCTTTTCTAATCACTAAGTCTCCCTCCCTTATTGCTTTTCTCTTCCCCTTTGGGGAGGGAAGGGGGGTTAACAGAGAGTGTTAGGTCTAAGGGGCCACCTTGACCCTAAACTGTGACAAAGTTCTAGAACATAATCTCCTTCAAATCAAACATCTAGATGCTGAAATCATACTTCCAAACATATTTATCTTTTTTTTCCCCAAATAAACTCCTGACTAAAATGTACACAAACCTAAACATCATGTCCTTTCTAAAGAAAATATAATTCTTCAGCATAAATGCTGTCTAGACTCACTGAAATAATGTACCAAAAACCCAGGAGACAGAGTTACACCTTTTGATTAGAAACAGTCCAGAAAGATCTAAATAAACAAATTACATTATTTATATTTCAGCTGTGGTGAACGTACATGGCCTCTTGCATGAGGCCTTTTGGGACACCTAAATAAATCAGCCTCTCCTTGTGTTACAAAGTTCATTATTTTGTTGAGGCCCCATTTCCCTCCCATATACACAAACCTGAAGGCTTGGAGAATCAATGAAAATCTATTTTCTTCTCTGGGTTTGTGCATTATTTAGAAATTATAACCAAAGCAAAAATATTTGCACTGTGATTCTATTTGAAGTTCCCCATTACACACAAAACACAACTGCAGTTGATCATTTTAGAGCAGAAGAAGCAAACTTTTCTCGGAAGAAAAAAAAGCAATTTCCTAATAATTCAGAATTGTCCTAAAGGAAATTTGTCATTATATTTATAAGTACTAGTAGACAGAAGAAATATAATACATGCTGAAAAAAAAAAAAAGGGCACTGCCAAACTTAGTGGTTGACTGTTCGGGTGCTGGTAAGAAAAACAGAATAGATTTTCATGCAAGTATGTGCCAGTCACTTGATTTCTCTTCCTTACTCATGCATCTTAACTATAGCATTTTACTGCCTTACTAGAACACTGCAAGAGTAAATACTCTCATCAATGGATACTGCAGTGATAGCATGATGCCATCACTTAAAATGTATAAGACTAACCATTGCTAAAAACATTTTTGGAGGAAAGTCTTGGCAGGTTTGAGCTTCCTAAGCTTTAGATACTGATGTGCATTTTTTAAAAATTCCATTCTTAGAACCGAGATATTTTTCTGCTACAAAATCTCAAAGATGATAAATTTACTTAGATTTTCACAAAATAACAAAAACAGAACAAAACCCCCTCAAACCCAACACTTAAAATGTACATGATTGGAAGCAGTTAAAACAAATACGAGTAAACACTATCAGAATATTCTACTGAACTAAGGTTTGTGACAATTCTAGATGGCATTTGCTTTTACTTCATTCATGGGCATAATTCCATTTCCCTAGTTGCATATCTCTAACATAAAGTTCTCAGTAACTTAAGTTACAAAGAAAAGAATGGCTACAGAAAGTCTTCACTCACAGACTAAAATTACAATCAGTTTCTAGCATGATAATAAATCCTCAAAAATCCATTAAATCAATGTAAACACCATAGAATTAACAAAAAAATTCAGTGCTTCCTTCAGCCTTCTCTGCCCCTCTCCCAGTGAAAGTCTTGTTTTCTTCTCAAGACTGAATAAATAACTTTCCCCCTCTGTATGTAAATGCAAATACTAACAGTCCAAAGCATTCTAAAAACATAAATGTCACTACTTCATCTCTTCAATGTAGTTCAAATAGTCCTGAAAGACTGGAACTGATTGCAAATTTTTCTTTCTTTTTCCAGTCACTCACAAAGAAATTACATACCATTCCACATCACTGAAGTTAAAAGTAATTAATTTTGTTCTTTTTGTCTGTCAAATAAAATGAACAAATGCATTTGTTGGCCCATTCTACAAAAAAGCACCACTTTAATATTAACCACTCTGCATTTCACTGGCATGCTCAGAACTGCACAGAAGAATACATCCAACCAGATTCCATTTAGACCAGCCTGAATATAACCTCTAACAGGCAATGCCACCACAGAAAGAAAGAAACTAGCATTCCCTGTTGAACCATTATCTTCAGTAAAGCTATTAACCAGCTTGTTCAGTTTAACTGTATCCCCATTTACAGTTATTCCTAAAAAGTCCTTAAGGGAGCACTTGCAGAATGTGTCCTGTGAAAGCACTGCTGGCTGATCCAATGCAAAGCAAGCAGCGGTGACTGAGAGGACACGAGCCCACCTCACCTCATTCCTTCAGATGACTATGTAGTATCTCACTGTGCATGAGACAGCCTAACCAAGAAAGACACCACTCAACTCAAACCAAGACAGACACCACTCAACTCAGAAAGCTGAGCAGAACAAAGGCAAAAGGATTTAAGATCTGGTAAGACAATGCTGAAAACAGTAAGACAAGCCAGGCAAAAGTAATTTAGATGTTTAGACGTGTTATGAAAAACCTAACAAAGACATGGTACTCAAACTACCTTTCACTCAGAAATATTACAACAGAGCAGGAAGGTGAGTACATTAGAGATATATAAGAACAATGATGATTACTCTGTAAACAAGGTGTATCACAGGCATGCTATGCTAATAAATGGTGCCAAGATCTTTTTGTAAAGCCCCACAAATAAAGCCACAGTAGAAGTAGCATTTCAGAAGAAAGATCAGCAAGAGACTTAACTTTTCTCATCAAATGTTCAGTATTCTTTTTATCATCTAGAGGAACAGATTCTACATGTTGAAGAACTAATTTGACTCTTTTGAATTTTGATATTAAAATGCACACTGTCACAGCTGAAATGAGGGAACGCACTTAAAAAGCTCTTCCCTGGGAGGAAAGAAAAAGAAATACCGAGAAAATACAGTCTACAAAAACTCCTTTGCTATGGAACATACTCTGTTGGCTTCAAATTGCCCAGCTGAACTCAGAGTCTGAAGATTGCTTTTCAGAAAGAGATACTGAAAGGTATCTTTTTTGTTGGCTATTATACAGAAAGGGTATTCCACTCATTTTTATCCTGTCAGCATTGCCATTTTTCACTGAGAACACACACCAAAGGCATCTTTAAAGAAAAGCTCTATTTTTTTTTTTTTTTTTTTTTTAAATGAACATTTATAAATATAAAGCTGGAGCACAGGAGGTGCCACCTTAACATGAGGAGGAACTTCTTCACTGTAAGGGTCACAGAGCACTGGAACAGGCTCCCCAGAGAAGTTGTGGAGTCTCCTTCTCTGGAGATTTCCAAGACCCGCCTGCAGGATGTGTTCCTGTGTGACCTGTGCTAGATTATATGGTCCTGCTCTGGCAGGGGGGTTGGACTCGAAGATCTCCAGGGTCCCTTCCAACCCCTGACATCCTGTGATCCTGTGAAATAACTGAAAAGAGAGGTGGCTATAGCTCCTTCCTCACACATTTTTTCTATGCAGCCTCCCTCTCATCTCATGGTTAACATCCTCCTCCCTAAAACAATGCTGTGAAAAGCAGTAGGTCAAATCAGGCAAAAAAGTGCAGCTGAACCAATCCTTGGAATTCATCTTCCCTTGCAGACAGAAATTAACTCGCAGTCTCCATAATTATCTGGGGTCCAGAATCTCCTCTGCAACAATTTTCCCTTCTTTTGGCAAACTTGACTAAGCAGAGAAAAGCCCATCTCAGAGACACATGTAATTGGATGGTTTTGAAGATGCTGACTAACCAAGGGGATAAGTCTAAAGAATAATGAGTTAAAATATCAAGAGTATTTTATTACAAGAAATGGCACCGTGGGAATCATGGTCAAAGCATTTCTTACCTTCTAATAACATCAAGCTGTACACTGATCATATGCACAATCATATGTAATTAATGCATATTATTAAGTATCTAAAGAGTTTAAGCATAGAATTATCAGTAACTGATATAGTTCATAAACCATGGGGAAAATCATTGCAAGTTGCATTGGGTTGACTGTTCTACTACATTACTAAACTATCTGCTTAATTTCCTGTTACTATAAATAGTAAGCCTGAATCTTTCCTTTCTTCCCACTCCTGTAGTGCCTTAAACCACTACATAAGCTACATGGAGAACCTGACTAGCATCCAAAGCAAATGCAAAAAGTGCCTTCATCCCTTACTGCACATACAGGAGAAAAATCACACAAAACCACATGTGTTTTTTAAACACCTCCTCTTAATACCATGTATGATTTTATGACAGCTCATACCAGAACCTGTATTTATTGCAGCTTATAAAGCTTCAGAAATAATAACCTTACAGCAGGGGGTAGAAAGTTCTTCCAGCTCTCTTCTTATAATATAGATTAAGTTTACAATGCTTTATGTCAAGTTAGAATAAAGCATGAACTACTTTAAGTCCAACATTATATAGATTTTATTCTTGAAATCTAAATGATATTTCAGAACTGCTCTAGCTGGAAGTTCTTCATCAACCCTAGCCTAACGACTACTACATTGCTAATTAGCCTGTCATGACAAATTAGTAGACAGTCTTCTGTTTCTTAAAGAACACTTCATCATTATTTTGCCTGCATCAAACTTATAGGCAAACATGCATTTATCAGGAACAATTCTCTGGCAGTAATTATACAATTAAGGTTGTGAAATATGGCAGAAACAGACTTCCCATCAAACTAAGAACACCATCGTTAATGCTAACCCCTTAAATGGATGATTAGAGTCTCATATATAACCCAGCAGTCCAGTGTCTTGAAGATTTTTTTCTTCTTCTCTTATATTCCCCTATTATGTTCTTGGACAGACTGTCAAAAGTTCCCAGATTTCATTGCACACCAAATGCACACCAGCTTGTATCACCACTGTGTTGAAATATTCCTAAGTATGATAAAAAGGAGGTTCAGAAAACAAAAATTATTTGGTCTTCACCCAGAGGTTTGGACTTTCTGAGGATGACAACAGCTTACCCCCTCAAATCTCTGAACAGCTTAAAGCATTCTTTAATATTGTTAGTTTAACAGTAGTTTTAGACAACATTATTTTGCCAACCACACCTAAGGAAGAGGTGCACCCCTCAAAATCTCTCTACAAAGTTGACACTAAATGGTAGGCTATTAGGGATGACCAGGTTCTACAGCAGGAGCATGCTAACAGGACTAGTCAAATGCTGATGACTGGCCAGAGAAATTTCTCTTTCTGAAATTACAGATACTTATGCTCCTCAAATCAATAGGAAACAATTTAGTTCCAGATGTGTTCTCTGTAATCTGTCACCCCAAACAGTTCCAAAACTGTTTCCAACTATTACACAGCACTGGTTAGCTGTCCAGCATTTAAGAACACACAGCTATCACAGAAATACTATCAACTACACCTATCTCCAAATCCATGTGAATTTAGAATAGCTTTTGACTGACTCCCTGCTTCAGGAATCTGATTTTCAAAAGAAAACTCTCTTGCTGAACAAGAAAAAAAGCACAGCACTCAACTTTCATTCTAAGAAAGGAATGGAAAAAATAACATTACTGCTTGACAACTTCTGGAAGTCTCCCGAGAATGTGAGAGCTTACTTTACAGCTGATGTTATCTTATGAAGCCTGCCAAGAAGTTCATCCAGATAATAGCACATTCCCAAGGGGCCTCAGGGACGCTTTCCGGCAGACCATCATTCCTGAGTCCCTGGCACAAATCCAGTTAAGAGATGGATAAAGGCAGCAGGTTTCTGAAAGTAGGCTGACACCAACCTGCTGCTCCTTCAGTCTCCCTCAGGACACCATGAAAGGGACCAATGGAAAGAGGCTGTGTTTACTGGTGAAAATTATCCCGTTGCCCACTGTCTGCTTTTACAAGAACAATTTAGGATCAAGTGGTGCTGATATAGTACACAGAATAATGCTTTTGACAAATATCTACGGGTAATCATGCTAGGCAAGCACAGTACGTAAGGTGTTGGCATCCTCTATAGCTAGAAAACAGCAAATAACCCACTGAAACAACAGTTGGGTGCTACAGCCCTGTGCTATCAAACTTACAGTGCCAACAAGCACATTCATCAGACTTAGCTCTGGAGAAACCCACTCATGCTCTCAGATCTCCACTGCTGCGCAGTGATCTTAGGAAGTGAAAAAGGGAATACTTTCCAGAAACTCAGCTATCACTTTTTAATCTTATTAGTTCAAATCATTTCCACAGATAGTATTACCAACATTTCAATCCCCTAATGGTCCATGAAAAATTGGCAAGTAGTGCAATGTCTTCCTTATATTCAACTGCCAAATTACACTAGAAGATAGCAAAACAAGTAGGAAAAATTATTTACTACTTTTGAAAATAAGTCACTGTCAACTTTGGTACCAATAAAATTATAAATTGAAGGGCAGTGTTCAGCAGAAATCTCTTTTCAACTGTTCAAAATGGGAAAAGCAAGCTATGCTTTATTAAGATGCAACAGACTAAGAATTCCTGACAACATACAGAATCTGTGTCACAGCCATTGGTTTATGCACTAACCCTTCCCCCAGAAAAGATACATACTTTTCAAAGAGTTTTCAGGTGGTTTTTTTGAAGACCTAGAAGAATTGCAGACCTGATTTGTAAAGCTGGATAAACATTAAGAAACAACGTATTTGTAGTTGAAAATACCACAAGGCTACTAAAGAAATTTGTTCCGAGAAACATATACAGTGTTATACTCCTGTAAGAAAATAGCTGGAAGGGGGCAAGGGGGTGAGCGTGAAGTGTCTAGTTACCCAAATATGAGAAGTCCCTTTATATTATGCTGCTCCACAGACAGCATTTATTGCTCAGATGTCAGCAGTAGGCAAGAGACAAACTGTGCTACACAATCACAAATAAGATGTGCAAAACGATTTTTTAAACTTCCTATATGTCAGACATCTTCACTTTAGACTTGTCAGCATTAAACACAATTTTTGTCAAGCAAAATCCAAGCATTTCCTCTCCATCTAGTTTGGCCTTGGAACAAGCGAGGGGGGGAATGAAACCTTATCACAGCACATCAAGTTTCACTTGAAACTGAAAAACAAAGCTCCCACAGGATTCACTTTAAAGCACTGAATACGAAACGCTCTGACAATTCTCCCCTGCCTGTTTTCGAAGCAAATGTAGACGGTGCTTTTTACTTTTCATCCTTTCATCCAGCACAAGCATTTCTCACCACTTGTTTTGCTGTGCTGCAACGTTACTTCTGCTAAACAGGCCAGCTTGTCTCCCACAAGCATCCCCGTGCTCGCCCTCCTCGCCCGCAGCCCCACGAAGCCAGGAGGGGGCCCGCAGCAGACCCCACCACTCCCGTGCTGTCGCTGACCAGGCCGCAGCTACCGCTGTCCGCTCCCCGGCGGCGCCCCCGGCCCAGCCTCTCCTCGCCACCGCACCGTGACCGCCGGCCCGACCGGGCCGTCTAGTCGCCGCTGCCGCCTCGGGCTCTCCGCCACAGGCGAGGCCAGGCGGGCGCAACCGAGCCCAGCAGCAGACGGTTGGAAGGGAAGCGGGACCGGCAGCCCGCGGGGGCTGAAGCCGAGAGCGGGGTGGGAGGGAGGGCCGGCCGCGGGGTTATCTCCGGGGGAAAGCCAGGCCGGAGGACCAGGCCGGACCGGGCCGGGCCGGGGCGTCGCGGTGAGCCACTCACCCACATCCTGGTCGAAAGGGTTGGTGGCGAAGAGCGGCATCGCGGGGCGGGGGGCGCGGCGCGGCCGCCCCTCCCGGCAGCGCTGCGGCGGAGCGAGAAGCCGAGGGCGGCGGAGGCTCCTCTTCCCTCCTCCCGCGGTACCTCCGCCGCCACCTCCTCCCAGGGCCGGCGAGCCAGCCCGCCGCGCGCAGCATGCCGGGAAACTGGGGCTGGCCCCCCGCCGCCGCCTGTCGGCCGCGGACCCGCTACACGGCGCCGGCCCCTGAGCCTGCTCCGTGCAGCGCCCAGGGAACGGGGTGGCTCCATAGACCCCCTCCGCAGGCACTTGTGGCCTGAGCTGCGCTATGTGCCTGGCCTTAGGCAGGTGGGCGGGCGCCCTGGCCCGGCCTCGCCTCGCCTGCCGCCTGGCTCCGGAAGGCACCGGACCGCCACTGCTGCCCTGCGGGCCGGCCGCAGCCTTCCCCGCATGCCCAGGCCTGGCAGCTTAGGGCCGGTAGGGAAGATCAGAAAAGTGGTTCATTTTACTTAGTTCTGCTGAGCTCTGTCGTGCCTCCCTAGCTTGGAGGGGAGTCGGTTTTGTGCCCAGACACGTTTGCTCCCTATAGAAAATTTTCAGTTTCCTCATCAGGCTGAGTCCTTACATTGTTAATGCTGTCACACTTTTGCAGTACGTGGTCTGACAGCGAAGGTGCAGGATGGTGGTTATGACAGAGCCTTTCATGGCATGGCCTGAGAGCCTTATCACTTCTCCATGGTTAGATCCTGTTGAGATGAGTAGTTATCCACTGTTCCCAGGGCCTCAAATAGCCCATGGCCTTTGGTTGCCCAGTTGCATCTTGCTGCTTCACTTAGTATGAGTATCTTGTTGGCTTCAATGGGATGTATCCCATGATAATGATTTGACTCACAGGATATGACACGTTCTGCCCATTCCTGCTGCCACATAAAACTTCAGTCATAATCCTTAAGAACTTTGGTATTAATTGCTTTGAACTAGTTGAATTGCAAATATGAGGGAGGAGTCACAGACATCTAAAATGAGCAACACAGGCACCTGAGTGCAAACAAGAAATTAGAAAGATACTACTACTGTTTGCAGTGCAGAAACACTAGATGCAATCAATAGCACTAACCGTGCTCACTAATGAATGTGAGCGCATGCATTTGGCAGACTTCTGACACATCTAATGAAAACTGCACACCAAGCCTTCTCCCACGGGGATTCACAGCCTAGTGGCTCTTCTGTTCCTAAAATCTTTTCCAGGATCTTGAGTTCTGCTTCTTTCCCTAGCTACAACTGTATTCAGCAGCTGATGCAGGTCAGCATTGATCTACTGCTTAGGACTGACTACTTCTAAGGAATTACATGTTTTCTTCAGATTCTGCCTCAATTCAACAACATCTGATAGATATTCTCAGAGGATGCTTTACCTCCTCACCATTAATCATCTCCTATTAAGTTCTCAAAAGGCATATGGTAGATGTTCTCTGAGACTGTTTTATCCCCTCCTTTTTTTCATCCCTTCCGTCTGATGGATTTCAAAATTAATTGTAAGAATCCTTTCAGAACAGGCAGAGCTGTTATGCAGCAGTCCTTCAGTAAGAGCAAACTCAAGAAATGTGAGGAGCTGGGCTTTTAGATTGTCTTCAGCCTGAAAGGTTTCCAACCCAAGTTAACTTTCCAGGGAACACCCTACTCGACATTTTGGAAAAGGTAGCCTATACTCAGGGAGCATCTTAAAGCTCTGTAGTCATCACTCGTGTTTTATTTCTGCAACTTTTTTTTTTCTACTGAACACAGTATGAAGTATAAGAGTCCTGTGATTACTCTGTATTGTATTGTATCTCCCTCTTTTCCCTGTCCTGTGGCTCTAGCATTCGTCCATGGTACAGCAATGGGTGGTGGTTAGAGCTCTTCCACAAAGTGTGGGGTTTGCCTTCTCAGACACAGAAGGCGATGGAAACCAGCTTTTCCACCTTATGTGTGAGTAGTATAATGAGTGTGCTGTTAAAAAAAAAAAAAAAAAAAAAAAAAAAAAGGTGTGTTAAACTTCCTTTGTTGGATGTAGTTCAAAATGTTTCTATTATTTCCTACTGCATTTGAAATGGAACTCATGCTGCCTAAGTTAGCTATCTAAAAGTAAGGAATCTAGTTCAAAGATACAGTCTCAAATTGCATCTAATTTCAGGGTAGCTACAGCTGATAGAAAACGTAGCAACACTGTGCTCTGTGCCCACAACTATGTGCTGCCACCACATTTCTCAGATGTGGAATTTGATCCCATTCATTTGTGGCAGCACAATCAGCTGATACAGCCAAAAACTACATTACTGCAGAAAGTTCCCTGTTGGATCATGTCACTCATCTGACTCACCTTGCAATTAGATCTCAGGCAAGAGAAGAGGTGAGAAGGCACAACTGGGGACTGTACTTCACCAGACTGGGTCAAGAAAAACAGGCGTGTCTGGGGGATTATTCATCTGTTCTATTTCAGACCTCATTCTGAAGATGGCCTCTGCAACAGTCTGACTCTCTTGATTTCACAGAGGAGCTCATTACCCAACAGTTCTCTGACTTAGGACTTGTCTCCAGACAGCCTTATAGCAAGTATTAAGTAGGTGTTGTTTAAAAATATGTGCTATTTTTGTCCAAAGCAAACAGTCTCAGATGATTGGTACAGACACTTATTTTATACAGTACTGTTGTTCAGATGCTGCTAAGAGATAAAGGCATTTATTCAGTTTACTGCCAGTGCAACTTGCTTCCTGGATTTAAAAGATGTGACACACTTCTAAATTTGCCTAAGTAATTGCTTACTTTTGTTGTTTGTTTATATAACTTATTACTTATTTTTAAAATTATGACAAGAGTTTATCCATACCAAGGTTAGTTCTGTATTCTGATTATATACAATGATTAATCCCCCTATAGCCTTATGGTAGGAAAAGGTACTTAGGAACAGCAACTTATAAATTACAACCTGTTAGAGAAGTTCTCATATTTTTTACAGCCACTCAACTGACACACATCTGCATTAGACAAGCCTATTTCTTAGATTAAGACAAAAATATTATGGCTATGGAGGGGAAGTCTACTGCAGTTCCGGGTTACTGGAGGAGTATTATACTTGACATCCTCACTTATTTTAGAACATACTACTTTGCAGACTGCTGCACTGTAAAGATAACATGTATAACTCCAGGAAAAAGTCAGGCCAGTACCCTTTTATCAAGATGGATATGAAGACCAACAGTTGCCTCAGAGATCAGTCACACTGCCCACTGTTTTAACTGTATTTTCATACTAGTCCACTGTTTACATTGCTTTCAGAATTGGAAGCTGGGTAGAAATGAAAATCAAGGGAAAAGAGGAAGGTTCAGAATAGAGGAAGTTCCAGCAGTCCATTTAATCACAGCTTCTGTCTTTGACAGGGCAAGTACAAGATGTTTTGGATGGCATACAAGATGCTGTAATGCGTAACAATGCAATGATATGACTAAGCCAAAATTTATCCCAGTCACAGCCCACACATAAACGTTCTAAGTACTGGACTGCAGTGATTTACTTCCTATCTATAATCTTATGGTACATGTCCTAATATTTTGTAAGTGTCCAAGTTGCATGGCTTACTTATGACTTTCTTATCTATTTCCTTGTATAATGTATGAAAAAGATCAATACAGTAAGTCTGGTGCCCTCTGTTACACAAAAAGTCAAGCTCAATTTATTTCATTGTCCTTTTTTGGCCTTAATATTTATGAAGCACACAAGTAGGATTATATGAAGCATACAGCTGAAGTTCCCGAAAACCCATGTAAAGCTAGAACTAGGCAAGTATTAAAATAATAAAATGTATAAAACAATTCATTTTGCCCTGACTACATTAACAATTGTAACATGCAACTTTCTAGTTAATATTTTTACGTATAGATGCCAGAATGAAGGGGCTATATCTTCCTTAATTTTTCTGTATTCAAAGCAGTACTTGCAAACTAACTCACATGAAGTAATTTGCTTTAGTAAGGTTCTAGTGATATATTGGGATATACCTGCAAGAAGCAGATGATCTGGAAGCTGCTGGCTTCTGGGACCCCTGGTTGCCTGGGCTTGCCTGGGGATGCTGGCAGGAGCATCACTCTGCCAGCCTTCTGACATTGCCATGGGGAACCACTTGTCCTAGTGCTTTTTTTGGCACAAACACCTGTTCTCAGTGTGGCCAAACTGACTACATCCAATATGGTCACTTTTTCTTGCTGATAACTCAGACCAGTTTTCAATGGTTAAAATATTTTTGTTTTCCACCACCCTTCTAAGAAGGAAAATAGAAATGCTTTCACTGACCATAATGGGAGTTAGATTGGAACACTACTCCCTTGATAAAGAGCCCCTTTGAACTTAAATCCTTGAAATAAAACTAAATAACATGCAAAGACTGTGTGTGCTCTGAAACTAGTAATGGAAGCAGTCTCCTCTAAAGAGATTATAGTGCTCATACAAGCAAGCTACCACAGAAATATACTGAAAATCAGAAGGTATTTTTAATATTATTAAATTGTGTTTTGTGAAACTCTGAAAAATATGCCTGATACCGGCTGGCAAGATAGTAAAGCTTCTTTACTTAAGAGAGATATTACATTATTGCATAATATAGGAAAGGGAATTTAAGAATATCTTACTTGCTAGCAGTTAATTTTCAGCACGTACTTTATTTTACTCATGTGAACAGTACCATTGAAGTTAATGATACTTATTCTAATTTTGAGCATTTTATATGCATATTTGTATAATTGGAACATTAGAGTAGAGCTAGCTTCTTGATACAGCCAGTCCACCTCATGTGCAAAGGTGCCGACCGCACAGGTTACTGTCTGTAGGACTGGTCTATCCATAAATCTATCCAAGCCTGCCAATGTGACAAAATGTCAGGATAGTTAAACAGTGTTACAGTCCAAAATACCCCATAAAGAAAATAATTGTTGCACTGAGTCCAATTCCTCTCTTATAGAAAAACGTACACTGAGTTCGGATAAACCAAATGATGATGAGCAGGACAGTCATCTTCCTTTAACAAGTGTGTGTCCTTCAACATTGCAGCCTGGGTTATAGTTTGGCTTCCAAAGAGGATTAAATAGAACAATACACAAGGGCAATACTCAACAAATACTGAAATACTCAGAACAATACTCAAACCAACGCTTTTCAGAACATAAAATAAATACACCAGTGTTTTTCAGATACACAGAATCATACAAAGACTTCTAAATATTCACAACAGCATTTTTTGTATTTTTATAACAAATAAAAAAATTCCACTTCAGCCCGTGTTCATGGCACCTGTTTTCCTTCACTGACTACTGAACTCTACAGTCTTAATATGAATCATTTATCTTGCAGTAGCAGTGCAAAACTCCAACTGCTTCAGATGCACCACATACAAAGACATTCTAGGTCTTCCCACAAGATTTATGCAATCCTTTCTACACCATATCTTTTGAAAGTATCTTTTGTTCTATTCCTAGAGTAGTAAATAAAATAATAGATATACACACCTGGGAATGCACAAAAAGTGTGTAAACACTTCAGTTTAGACATAGCTAAATTCTGCTTACTTTATTCTCAAATACCTCACTGATTACTACATACCATAAACCTAAAATAGTGTGCAAGTACTATATCTAAGTCTGTTGTCTAAACACTGTCTTGGCAAAGTGTGTGGGCAACAGTAGGTGAAGATGGGGCAGAAGGACCAGCAGAATTTAAGTTGTTAATTTTTTTATCAAATTCTTTCTCCTCAGGATTTTAAGTTATCTGGCATTTAACTGTTCTGAAGTATAAAGGTAATCTCCTGATTCTGCAGGACTAAGTAATTCTCACCATGTTTCATAGTAGATAACCTTCCCCTGTGATAGTGGAGCTGCTAAGACATGATGTTATTTTTAGAGCACTAAAATTTTTCATTTCATAGAAATGTTCCCATACTGGATCGGTAAATTTTGTAACAAAAAAAAATAAATCATTATAACACAATGCATGAGAAAATCATTCTCATAAAAGCTTTACCTTCTATTTCTGAAAATAGATTGGAAATAAAACCCATTCAGCTTTACAAGGTATTGAATATCTGCTTACACAATAAGAACCTAGAAGATAAATATACATTGATAATATTAGTCACAAAGAAGGCAAGGAAACCCACTCAATTTTGTAATAACTGTATAGCGATTTTGATGGTTTGGAACTGGAGTGAATAAAGGAGTGAAGGTTGAGAATGAATATGAAACATAATGATACCCTCACCTACAATAAAAAAGAACTTGATCTGACTATTTTAAAATTTATTACGAATGTTGATTTCAGACTGTATTTGAGTAACAGCAAAGTTGAGCTAAATTGATAAGCCAATCATAATTGATTTTAAAAGCTGGTTTAGATAATGAAATTAATGTATAAACCTATTCAGTTCCATTGATCACATTTCTGGATGTAAATATAATCTGTTGTATAAATAATTTTTAGATTTTTTTGGGTCAAAAGGTGCTAGCCAAAGTTGAAATATTAGATTAAATAATTTTGACACTATTAAAGTACAGATACCGTACTTAATGCTTTGAAAATAATTAACATTTAATCAAATTTAAATAAAAGATCTTAGAGTGATTCAGAAAGTATGGACTAGTAAATCACAAATACATATATAGTAGATTCACAGAAAACATGATCAAAAAAATAACAATAGAAAACTCATGAAAAGGAAATTATGTTTCTACTAATTTATTGCAATTCCTGTAACATGTAATTAAAAAAAAAAAAAAAACACTAACACAACAAACACATTTTGAAAATGTTGCTGAAAAACTGTCACAGAGAAACTACCAGTGATATGAAGTAGTTATAGATTAAGGCACAAAATACCTCCATGGATGAAAACATGAGAAACAGAAACAAAGAGCAAGTTTGTTATGGCAAAAAGAAATCAGTGGGGTGTTTATGAAAGTTCTGTAGTAAGTTTTGTGCTTAATACATTCATAAATGGTTGGGAAAATCAGACAAGTGTGGGATGGCAAATCTTGAAAATAAGACAAAATATTTAAATTCAAAAAGGATTATGAGGATATTCAGAAATTTCTCATCAATTGGGTGAATGGGTAGTGTGATAGCAAGAGAAAATGTATGCTCATAAATATAACCAACAGTATTAGAACAAAAACATTGAGCTAGTTATCCTCACTAATAAGCTCTTAATTGACTAAATCAACTGAAGACAAACCTAGTCATCATTACAGATTATGTACATCCAAAATCAGTAAGTTTGAGCAAATAAATAGTGGGAAGGAAAGTAATACTGAATTCTAATGAGAATATATCAAACATTGTTTATCAAATTTCAAATATACTCCGTGCAAAAGGAGAGAAAGCATCCGAGGGATTTAAAAATGGAAAATGTTTACTTCAGAAAACAAATGGGATTTGTTCCCTCAAACCTGCTGTGGAAAAATCTCGAGAGAGAAATAGCAAAGGCTAACTAAAAGTATTTGAAAATCACAAGTAATATTAAGAATCGGGATCAGGCTGATACCTCTACGTATCGGAATTTAAACTTAGAAAGTCTTCATCAGTTAATGAAGGCATAAATTGGCAAATTCAAATGAGACAAGAAACACTTTACACATAGGACATGGTGATTTTGTGATACCTATTTCAACACTGCATTGTCAAAGCCAAGAAGCTAGAGAGGTTTGAAGAGAGAACTGGAATTTAAGTGGAAAAAGTATGTAAGATAGCAGGAATGTCCAGAATTAAAATAGTAAATGTAGAAAATATTTTGAAAGGCTACTGTTTAAGCCAATTTATAACTCTTACATGAAGATGAAATTTAGGCTCAGATTTTTCCACATTTTCCCACTACATAGTTTCTTGCATTTTTCTCTGAAGCCCAAGGTTGGCAAAATCTTCTGAATTAGGTTGTTCAATCCTGTGTGTAAATTCTTTTGTCTAGAATTTTTAACTACAGGATTTCCAAATTAGGTTGTATTTATGACTACTTGAATATGAAAAGCACCTGTGTATATTTAATATCAGTACTTACTATTATCTTACTAGCATATACATGATGCTGTTTTGACAACTACTCATTCTGCATACACTTGTTATACAATTGCTGTTGGCAGTGGGTGTGTATTTTGAGGCTGAAAGATGAACATTGCTTATGTGCTTTGGTGAGGAGAGGGAAGGAGACCAATATTTTGTATGGCATATCTGCTTATCTTTCACCTGAAGGCCCACAGAGATTGTATGTGTTTTCAACATTGAGATGACCTATCCCATCCTAAAGGAGGTAGACTTGGACTCTTGAAATCTTTTAGGATGGAAAAGATAGGATTTCAAATATATATCCTGATCCGCTTTTGGAATTCTGTCTTTATATGCTTGTGTTCAAGGTGTTTCTGCTAACTGGCCATGGTCAACATGCTTAGCTGTGGAAACAAGGAGCCCGAGGCTACTACGTGGATGCTGCCTAAAGCAGGGAATAGCATCCCCAGGCTGGCACAGACTGAGCCAGGTGTAAGGATGGTGGATGCAGCCTGCACCTTTGAAGGGCCATGTCACACCAGTATAGCTCAGGATGAGGCTACCCCCCTTCCAGAGCTGGTCCCAGAAATTCTCCCCATGGTGGCTTTGCTCGGCTGTGCATGCGCACAAGGAGCAGACTTCCGAGGCAACGTGCATATTCACATCACCCTTCAGTCTGCCAGCTGGGTTCTCTAGGCCCGAGGAAGAAATTTCCCACCTTCTTAGGTGCAGGCCCTAGTCTTCCTTGTGTGTTGAGGGTGGTTCGTATTGAGACCTACCAGACTGGATGGTGTCTTCTCCCTGAGGTTGCTCTGGCAGTGGCTGTGGGGCCTCAGCGGTGTATTTCCACTGCTCAGTCTCTGACCAGCCTCCCAGACATTCAACCTCGGGACACACATTTCTGTGTTTTCAAGAACTGTGGTTATTTTCCGTCGCTTTTGTTGAGGGTGCCAGACGGTCACCAGCAAGGCTCCAGACACAGTAACAACCCCCTGTAAGCTTCCTCAGGCAGGAGAGGTTAAAGGACGCGCGTCCGAGGACCGAGCGTAATGACTTAAGCCTTCCAGCCCAGGGACCCCAGGGAGGGCTTCACGCCAGGCTCGCCCACCCTGCCTGGGGGCCGCCCCCGGAGGGCCTGGCGTGCCCCGGGGAGCCCCTACGAGGAGGGAGGAGCATGCATCGCCATGTGAACAGCTGGCGGCGGGCAGGGGCCCTCGAGGAAGACAGATGGGGTGAGAGACAGCGTGAGGACCGGCTGTCAGCGCGGCCTCAGCCCCGCCGCGGAGGGAGCCCCTCCTCCCCTGGGGTGTGCGCCTCTCGCTCCCTGGCCGGCGGGAGCCATGGCGTCCAGCGAGGAGGACGGAGGCGGCAACGGCGCCGTGGAGGAGAAGGAGAATGGCAAGAAGAAGAGGCTGGGCGCCCTGGCCACGGCCTGGCTCATCTTCTACAACGTCGCCATGACCGCGGGGTGAGCGAGAGCGGGCATGCCGTGGGCCGGCAGCGCGGCGCCTCAGCGCGGGAAGGCAGCGCGTAGCGGCGGGAGCCGGGCGCAGCCGAAAGAAAGCGAGGCAGCGTCTCGGGGACCTGTCAGGCTGGCGTAGCCGTGAGGCAGACAGCCGTGAGAGCCGGGGTCGCAGGGGAGCCGCCGGGAGTGGGGTTAGCCCTTGGCTGCCGGGCATTGCCTAATACGGTGCAGCGCTGCCAGCCGCCAGCGCGTCACCCCGAGCCCGCCGCAGAGGTTAAGTATAGCCGGGACAGGAATGCTGGCTGGGGGTGCCGCGCAGGCCGTGTCCCTCGGCACGGCAGCCGCCGCCGCCCCTCCACTGCCGCCCGCCTCCCGGCCGGCCCCCGCGCCTCCCCCAGAGGGGCTGACGGGCGCCCGAGGGGAGGCAGAAGCTGCCCCTCGGTCCGCCGGGGGTTGCGGGGCGGCGAGCTCGGGCGCTGAGGGGGCTGGAGGCGAGCTGTCCCGGGCAGTGGTTCCCGCCTGCAGCCAGCTCTATGAGCTCACGCCCCGGGTTACCGTATGGATAGCTCGTTCAGGTCCGTGAGCCCTGGGTGTGAGCGAGCGGAGCTGGCACCGGCTCCCTGCGAGGTAGAAATCTCCAGAGCGAAGAGCGGTCCCCAGCGACAGCGGACATTTAGTGATGAGCAGGGGTGGGTGGAGCCGGAAAGTGCTGTAATAACCCAAGAGGCTCGTTTGAGCTAGCGCTCTGGACTGCAGTGCTTTGCTTTGTGGAAAGTTGGTATACATTTTGAATAACAGATCTTAAGCGCTCTCAGATTTATGTTGGTAGTGCTTGAAGCACATATTTTCACTTCTTGAAAGTCTGTCCTGTCCACTAACTCTTGGGGGAAAAATACCCAATGCTATCAATTTCCACATGCTTAAAAGAAAATGAAGAATTAACAGTTCTATAAATTCTAGGCTGACATTCACCGTGAGAACAGTTTTACCTTGGTTACCAGTGGGTAAACTCTCTGCCCTTTGAATACCGTAGAGCAAAACTGATACACTTGTGGTGGAAGCAGGAGTTCAAGCACCGATGCAGAAAGCCAAGAATAGGAACATAATGGCTTTCCTCTCACTAGAATCTGTGAATCCTTAGCATGTATTCAAGTTTGTTCATATATTGTAGCAGCATCTTTTAAAATGTGCTTTTACTCAGTGTATTTCTTTTTCTAGCTGTCAGGTTACTGTTACCTCACTGAATTCCCAGCCTCGTGCTTCATGTGTGAATTTGATAATGAACGCTGACTCTTGCCACTAACTTTTGTATGTCTGTAGATTATCGAACTGTTAGTTTTGACCTTAAGTGCTGATTCAGTACCCTCCCACTTCCTTGTCCCTGTCTCCCGTTAATATCAAAAGGGATTAAAACATGCAAAAGTGTATATTTTTATTTAGAAACAGAGAAATAAGAGAGAGCAATAAATTCTTATAATCTTCTATGGATACAGTTTAAGAGCAAAATAAACATTTGAAATAAAGCAATACTTAACAAGGGCACTACATAGAATTTTTAACAAGTAACAAGAACAGTATTTGTCCATTTGTCCAGACAGTGCAATATAGCAAAGTGTTTCTAGGGTTTTAAGAAACATAACTGCATGTTAACAGGCATTCTAATAAAAAAATTGTAGCTTATCTTGCTTTCTAACAAGGATTTAAGGAACTAAAATGAGAGATCAGTACCCAGTCTTACAGAAAGTTCCAAATAAAATGCTACCGTTATTATGGAAAGCATTTTTCATTTCCTGGTGATTTGCAATATTCAGTACAGGGGCTTTCCTGACATCCAAAGTCAAAGCCACTGACAACTAAATAAATCAATCAAGGGAAATTCATGTCCAAATAAATTTATTTAAGAAAAATGTATTTGCATTCTTTGCTTGTGATTGTAGTCCAAAATTACTTCTCTCTGCAACCCTTTTGTTACAGAAAGAGCTGTAGAAAATGATTTGTTAGTTTAGATGTGTTATGGCTTCTCAGTCTAGGGCTAGGGCAGAGCTGTTGCTGTCACCATTCGTACTGCCAGCTGCATGTAAATGCCCTGTCACCTACCTGTTGCCAAAAACAACCAACAACAACAACCTGTACAACAACCAAAACCAACCTGTAAACCAGGGCAGCTATACTGTGAAGGACTACCAGTGATATTCCAGTAATTCCCTGTTTCCACAATGGTGGGAGACAGCTTCAAATTAATGCACTCAGATTTAAAATCCATTATAAAATCTAAGTAATACTTCTGGGGAAAAATTTTAGAGGTCTGGCAGAACAGTTTCATGGGCTTCAAGTAGAATGGATCAAGGAGGGAATGGATCATGTGTGGGGAAGCCTGACTGACTCTGTGAGTTTGAAATGCCGTCATTAAGTGCTGGAACAGGCCACGTCAAGTGACTGCATAGCAGTAAGCACTGTGTGTAAGGGTCGTTAAAGGGCTGATAGTGAAGTACATGCCATCCAAGGCAGACAGAGAGCTGTCACAACCCATGCCGTGCAGCATAACAGGTCCAACCAAAGAGCGGTATTTCCTGGTACTTGGTTTCCAATGTTAGATGATACCTTGTGCTTAGGGAAGAGTATAAGAACAGGGGATGTGTTAAATACATATCCAAATGCTTATATAAATATTTCACAAAATGTTTATATGCTCTCTGAATCTGCTTCCAAGTATTTCTCAGCCCCCTCTGCTTTGTCACTTGCATCCTTCCTTAGCCAGAAGATCATGGTGCTGTACAGCGTCCTTGCTGTGGCTTTGTGTAGAACAAAAGGACTAAGTGATTGTTCTCGATATCAGCAGACTTAAGCTAAAGTTATTGCCACTTTTGTATTTCTATTTTTAACTCTCAGAATAGCCATGCATAGCTCTGGTTATGCCTGTAAGTCTATATTAAAGATTTTTTTGTATTTTCTTAGTCTTTGTGGATTGAAGCCTGAAGTTTCAAGGCATCTTTCTAGCATGATGTTTGTAAGAATGTGGTATAGCTCTGCAGTAAGAATGTAACATATAGTATGCTATTTTTAAAATCTTAGTTATATAAACATGGATTAATTATGTGGAAAGAATCGCACATGCCTTGGGTTATTGTACTGGGTCTGGGCTCAGTGATGGGGATTAACCCCCCACATCTTATAAATTTATATCTTTTTTATTCTCAGTTTCCACTTGAGATCTCATTTTAAGTTTTATTAAAAGATACTGTTTCTTTCTTTCTTTTACATTGAAAGGGTTATCCGTTGGTATCATAGTTCAGTTTCCTTAAAAAGATAGACCAAAATTATCTAACACCCTCAGATGTGCTAGTTAAAATATACTGGAAGTATATTACTGGAAGTATATTTTAACTAATATGTGCTAGTTAAGATATACTCTGGAAGCCAGGAGTGTAGAGCACCCATCTTTCAGCAGTCTGATTTTCAGACTTCTCAACACTTTTGAAAATGGAATGGTAATTGTAGCTTCAGTTGGACAATCACAAACAGAAGCATCCAGATCAATAGTCAGTTCTGAGTTGAGGAGCCATGGAAAATGTAAAAATGTTGGGCATAGGTTCCAGGTCTTTATATATGCAAACGTGCGACCCAAACCAGTGGCTTCAGTGCTGAGTTCATCACCCGTTTTCAAATAGCAGTAATTCATAGTGCAGATGCATTAGGATTTAACAGCAAAAATAGGTAGTCACTGCCAGGGAGAAGTCTGATGGACCTTTGGTTTTGCGGATTCTCCTCAATTCATGTCAGTCCTCTGAAAGTAAACAAGTCATTCTCTATCCTTTCTCGAGTAAAGAGATAAAAGAGTGTAATGTTTACACAACATTATATAATATTTATACCTAAAGATTTTTAGTTATTTTTAATAATCTCCTAAGAACACTGACAAGTGAAGAAGCAAAGATATTCTGTGAAGAAAACATTCTACTAAATTATTTACGGTGGATGGATATTTTTAGGATTCTAATTTGAAATGTATCCATTCTCTTTCTTTTGTAGGTGGCTGGTATTAGGTATTGCCATGGTGCGGTTTTATATACACAAAGGAACACATAGAGGCTTATTCAGAAGCGTTCAAAAGACGCTTAAATTTTTCCAGACATTTGCTTTGCTTGAGGTAAATTTTAAACATTAGTTTGCTTTACTGCATGCTGCTTATCCTAGGTAAAACACCTTATTAAACTGAATATAATATAATAATATTATATTAGTACCTAAAGCCCTTTTAATTTTATTATTTAATTAAGGTTTTTTGAGGGGCAAGGTAATTAGTTGAAACAAATGAGCACATTTTTTCCAACTAAATTCTAGTATTTCTTTACATCAAATATTGTTTGGGAACTGCTTTGATTTGAGAGTCCTTAATTCAAAAGGCAAAGCCTCTGAAGGCATTCCAGCCAGCAGATAAACCCTCTAGCATAGCAGATATCTCCATCTGCAGAGATGATAGCTTCCTTCTTATTCCTTGTACTGGACTCGTGATCCTTCTGTGCCTTTTCTGCTTCTGCTTATTTGCAGACTGGATTCCTGTGCCCATACAATCTGTTACAACAGGGTCTGTGCAAGCTGTGCAAAGTATCCTTTAACTAACATGACTTTTGCCAACTATTCACTAGTGAGTGGTCTCAGTTTATGGTACATCTATGGAATGAAACTTGTTGGGTTCTTTACAGTTCTTTCCCAGGCACAACAAAGAGTGCCTATCTACATTTTAACTTTTTTTTTTTCTCAATCTGCCTACAATATTTTTAGTTCAAACAGCTATTAAAACCATGCTCCCAGCTCTTTACAGGCTTTTATGCTATTAAACTTTTACAATAAGTAATTCTACTCAAATCTGTCAAAATAATGAAAAGCACTCTATTTGCTAAACATTACTGACCAGAAAATACCATGTATCTGAAGTTTCATAGCTGTCATTGGCAGAGTTAGCACGTTATTACTCTGTAATGAATACAAAGCATTTTAAATTTGCTCTGTGTTTAGCGTCCCTTGTATGACTCCCTGCACACTTCTTTGAATAAGATAATGAAAGGGAAGCTTTCTAGTTGAAAAAAAAATGCTTTGTAAGTATCTAAATATGTAATGTATAGACTTAATTAGGAAAATAAATCACTTTCATGTCTTTGCACAGGTGAGATACTGAGTCTATCACAGCACTGGTTGCCAGGGCTCTGATACATATTGCTTTTAAAAACTGTTGGAGGCTTAAAAAACCAATTCTCCTTCAGAATGAAGCCTAGATATATAATAATATCAAAAGGCCATGTTTACAGTGTAGGTAATAACATTATGTACATCAGTAACCTCTTAACTTATTTTTATTTACAGGTAGTCCACTGTGCAGTTGGTGAGTTCTTTGTTTTAGTTTCTCCTGTAACTAATTGAAACATGAACTGTGGAACAGAGATAACATGTTTCTCTTTTTAAGGAATAGTTCGCACATCTGTGCTTGTGACTGGGGTCCAAGTGAGTTCAAGAATCTTCATGGTGTGGTTCATTGCACACAGTATTAAACAGGTATGTGCGTGAGCAAGTCATGCTTTGATTGTTTTTAAGGAGAAGCTATTAATACAGTCATCATTTCACAAGGAAGACCAATTTAAAAAATAATGACATTCCTACAGAGAATGCTTACATCCTTGACTGTGATTTTGGAAATTGGGGTTACAGGATGGAATTTATGTGCTTCTACCCAGGAGACTGAGTCTGGGTCTTAGCTCTGAGTCAGTGCTGTCTGCAGCATCCTGCAGGCTGTGGGCTACCTAAGTGAGATCAATGACTACTGCTTTTATTTGCTAGCAAATCTACCACGGTGTTACCGATTCCCTTTCAAAAACCTAAATTAGCACTTATCAAATTAATGTCTAAATGAAAGTATTTCTCAAATTGAATTTACATGGATAAACGTGGTTGTGATTTTGCAGTTTATTTTTGGAACCTTCTCAAGATTTTGGTGTGATGGTAATATTAACATTTGATGGTATGCATACTGCATTTTTTTTCATTAAAAATATATGAAGTCATCCAGCATGCCACAGTGACTCTTAAGGTCCCGTATAAATACAATAGTTAGTTGTCCAGGTGTAGGTGGTTATTGAAAGTCTAGTGATTTGTTAGCAGAATGAAACAAGCCGACTGCTCACAGCTAATGGATAGGACATTCAGTTCAGTTTCTGAGGTCTGCTTTCTGTGAAGGGCATGTAAGAATAAAGTGATGGATTTTCAGTCTGTGCTCCTGAATTTCTTTACTTGAAAAGCTGAGCCATTAAACTGTCTCACCAGCAGATGGCATTTGCCTTTCTGCCGATGTGATATCATAGCACCTGCCTCAGTTGTCAAATCCCATTGTTTCAGTTCAGAGGACTTGTTTTCTGCACTTCATCTTTTCATCCACTTTCACTTTTCTTAACATGGAATAGGCTTTTCATAGTTTTTTTTATTTATGAGCTAGGTGCTTTTGGTTTTTTCCTTAAGGGAAAGTAAGTGTCTTAAAGATTTAACAAGTTTTTTGTATTAAATGTTGGCATGAATGCTGTAATATAGCACTGCATTTTGCCATTTTGTTATTATCTGCAGTGGATTAAATTTTTAGCAGTCTTTTCTTTTGTTTCCTCTATCTTCAGTACAAGCTGTGTCCAAGAAAAAAAAATCCAGCTGAATGTATGTCTGATTGTCTTTCACACTGTTACTGCTTTGCAGGCCTGAACATTCAGGGTCACTTTAGGTGGCAAGAGGCATGTTAGTGATAATAGCCAGGACCTAGATCTCTCTACTTGACTGGAGATTTGCAAGGCAATGGATAGAAATTCTCTGCATACTTATTTAAAGCTTTTCTGCTTGGATTTGGCACCGTGACATGAATCCAAGTTTGGGTTATCGGTGTTTGTCTCTAATTGCATGAGGCAAAGAACAGCCTATTTCTGTCTTTATCTTTGCTTATGTGTTTGGATGTCTTTGCACTTCAGTTGTTGCTATTTGTTTGTGAGTGTGGTGGTATTTTTATATCTCCTTTTGTGATGATTGATGGTGAGATTCTTTCATTAAAAGTGCATCTTTTTTGACTGACATATTGAAGGTGCAATTTTATGAGATGTTGAGCACTTAAAATTTTTCTTGACTTTTCACAGAATTGTGGACTTTTAGCATCTTTGAGATGTATTAAGCTTTGTCATCATGTTGCATTTTATTAAAAAAAAATCGTATCCCTTTTTTTTTTTGTAATTTTAACAAAACTTGTGTTACTTTATTTTGTTTCACAGACATCCCTGGAGCTTTTCAGCCTTCAGGCATGGAAGTGTATTACAAAATTCCTCCCCTTTTAAAGAAAAGAAAATTACTTGCGTGTAATTCTTCTTCTTGGAAGGTAGTGTTTGTAATAGATCCCCAGTGTCTTCTTTGCATTTGGGGACTTTTGTTTATTCGTCCACTTAGAGTGAAAAAGAACCAATGCTTTGAAAGAGAGAGATGTGCTACCTACTGATGAGGCAGTTTAATGACTCAGAACTTAAATCTTAAAGGAGATTGTTGAGTGAGTTTACCCAAAGCTCCTGATCTACCAGCTACTCTTCATTTAGCGATCCATCTGTGTTCCAGCTCTTTAACTATTTTACAGCTCCCTGAAGTCTGCCAAATTTGATCTTCTGCAACCAAGTTCCAGTTAGTTGATTATAAGTCATTCCTTTTGTCTAAAGTTTCACGGAGACGTGCATTATTCGGTGAGGAGGAAACAAGACAAAAAGTAAGAGAAAGTCTAGGAGACAGAGTAGTGAAGTGCAGAATGGGTAAAAACTGATTGTGAAAGGAATGTATCTTCTGTAGCATTGTTTTCTTGCTGGTTTGAGGAGTAAGAAAATAAACAAGTAAATCAACCACAAATAAAAAGAGGGAAAGGAAACCATAATATAGCATAGTGAAAATGTAGGTAGAGAGTAAAGAGGAGGAATAAACTTAATTATAGGGGTTTATATTTTGATACTTGCATAATGGATAAAGATTGCTCAGTCTGCAAAATGCCTATATGTGTGTAAATACATATGATAAAGACCTGTACATGGTAATGGTTTTAGAATATCATTATTTATAAGATGTTAGTTTTGTTCCATATATCCTAAACAGAAGTCTGTTGCAGTTTGCACAGAAAAGAAGCTTAAGGATGAAGTGTTGGTTCTTTATACTCCTGCAGATCCAGAATGAGGAGAGCGTTATTCTTTTTCTGGTGGTATGGACTGTGACAGAGATTACTCGATATTCCTTCTACACATTCAACCTGCTCAACCATTTGCCATACTTCATTAAATGGGCCAGGTGGAGATGTCTTGCACTTGAGTTTCTCATGGTTCTGTGCATGTTAGTTTCACGCATGCTGAGCTAACACACAGGAGAGCAGATGTTTGAGCTTTGGTTATGTGTCAGCAGAGTGCAAGTCGGTTGCTTTCTGTACTTGGGATCATTGTTAGATGGTTTAAAATATTTTAGCTGAGATTTTGGGGTGTGATTTGTTCTTTGCTTTCTGTGTCTCACAGTTTGAGCTCTGCTTTTATTTACTTTATTTTTATCTTTGGAGTCACCCTGTAATTTACAGTGTGACTCTTTAAGATGCTTATGATACTATGCCATAAATGAAGCACCTGTGATAGTCTGTGTGGCTTTCAGGTCTTTGAAAATGTGGGAGTTGTTGTCACTCAATCTGTATGAATGTTATTAGCTTATGAGAAGTTCTGCTTTATCAGAGCTTTGTAACGTTATATCCATCTAATGAGGATAGATATTGACTTGGTTTAGGCTACATAAAAAAGTGTGTTTCTTATTAAAACTGCTTTGATTTTGAAGCATACTTAAGGCTGGCCAGCAGAACACATACATTGCACCTTTATCAGGAGGCTTAACTGTAAGAGTAGTATTTTCTGTAGTCATTATTTGAAAAATATATGTAAGACAGACAGATGTACAATTTTAAAAGGAAAATACCTAACCTTCATTCAGCACAGGTGACTCTTATTTAAAAGAGTGTCTTTGTTTATTTTCCTTCATTTTTGTTTTATAAATAATGCAGTTCTGATGCTTCTAATGCACTTCTTTGATATGTCTGATATTTTTGTCTGTTCATATAATACGTATCTCTTTGCTAATACATAAGGTGGTAGGCTTGGTATGTTTAAGCACTAAATGGCAAACTTAAAAATAGACAGGTCTGGTTTCATTAATGTTTTTTTATTTAGTCTTCAGAAAGAGAAATGCATTCAGAAGGTATTACACCGACAGATATATTTTTTGCCATTAAGTCAGTGTGTCTTGAATGACAGGACTTTTGTTTTCTTGTAATAGACAATAGGGAAACCTGGCATTCTCACAGCAGAGAAATATGGTGAAATATACTATAAACAAACATTTGAAATATTTTCTTTTCATAGAGTCCAATATAGCCATCAAGCTTTATGGATAGTCAGTGCAACTGGGCATACCTTCAGTACTCCCAAGGGAGGTGGAAATATCTGATCTTTAGCTGATAGTTATAAAAGATTTGTCTGCCCATTGTTAATGGAATAGATAGGCTCTAAATTTTACTTTTTTTTTTTTCTTTCTTTCTCACTGCGTAGAGTGTTTAGGTCCTGGCATCAGTACCTTCTTCTACCTGCCCAGTCTGTTCTCTGACCTCTGAGTCCTCTAAGCCAGGTTTTCTTCTAGGAGGGTTTCATGTTTGGTTGCTGCTGGTTTGGTTCTCATGTCTTTTGGTCATGGAGTGCAGTCATCGCTGTGCCCTGCATTAGCTCAAATGCTGGTCCTTACGGAGAAACTACATCTCCGTGGTGCACTGGGCATGAGGACAGCACAAGCCCTACTCATTACACTGTTCATTTTGTCACCATCTATGTGGCCTATGGCATTCAAACCACTTTTTCTGTAAACTGGATACCTTTGCCTTTCATTTGAACATCATCTTCCCATTTTAAAATTGATCTGATAAGTTTCTGACGCTCTTGTGTTCTTTTATTTTTTATTTCCATTTTCATTAGTGATAAATGTAGTATCGTTTGGATTTCCCATGTGGCACTAGGTAAAACAGGCTTCTGATGTTTGATGTTCTCAATGTTTTCATTATCTTCAAAGAAATTACAATACATAAGAGTTGACCCAGTGTGTGTGCACTGTGACAAAGATATGTAGGATCATCTGAAATTGGGATCCAGTCATGGTCCGAGTTCTGTCAGTGACAAAAGGAGCAAGATCAGACATTTTTTAAAAAAATAATTATTGGAGACTACAAATTCCCAGATTTTTTTTTTTTTTTTTTTTTTTTTTTTTCCTTAGTATTAGATGGATATACAAACATTCTGATACTTCACTGTTTCTAAATAAAAGGGCCGAGGAATGCATTCTCTGTAAACCTAAGCAATGCTATCCGAAGTAACCAAAACTGATATTCTGTGCCAAGTCAAGATTTGGTCCTTGATGTTGGTGCAGGAACTACTGTAATACATTGCTTTGCCACTAATACTAGGAGGAGGAAGTTTTAAATTCATGAGGTGTTTCTCACAAGTTGTTTTTTTTTAAATGCAGATACAACTTTTTTATCATTTTGTATCCTGCTGGAGTTGCAGGCGAACTGCTAACCATATATGCTGCTTTACCCTATGTGAAGAAAACAGGAATGTTTTCACTGAGACTTCCCAACAAATATAATGTCTCCTTTGACTACTATTACTTCCTTATTATTGTCATGTTCTCCTATGTTCCGTGTAAGTATTACTTAACTGTAGTAATGCTAACAAAATAATCAATTATCAGCAATGCCAGAAACACTGCCTGTAATTACATTTGCCAAACACTTGCTACTATAAAAGCCTGGTTTCTCTTGCTCCAAGCTTTGCTGTGCTTTAATTGGCAAGACTGAAATTTTCCATTCTCTTATCTGCCTCAGAACATAAACTATCTCAAAAATTTCAATGAAAATGCAAAAAAACGTTTCTAAGACTTTAAAAGTAAAGTAAAACAACTTTTTGTTTAATGCAGAAATGTCTCAGTGTCACTGAGAATTTCCAGTGTCTCTGGCACTATGAAGAAATGATTTAAAAATTGTCCTGCAAGTTGTGCCAGAGATTTGCCTTGTTTTTGTTGCTATTAATCTGCATTCAGGTGTCATCTCTGAAAATCACCATTTGTGTATGCTTGGGAAAAACTTGAAGGAATATTCTTCAAGATTCTTCAAGATTCTATTTGCAGAGAAATCCACCCCCCAAACCTCTGCACATACTTCAGTCCCTGGTTTAACCAGATTGTCCTTGTACTTCTGGATACCAGAAGCCACAAATCAATTGGCTAACCAGAGCTAAGAGAGGCTGTCTGTCTTTCACTTCCAGTGTTATTTCCACTGGTACCTAAGAGAGTAGACAAGGAGAAAGCAACCTGATTTGGATGCAGCACCATGAATTGTGCTAGACCAGACTAGACAAATAGAATATCTTAGATAATCTGGAAAATGAGGATAGAAACAAGATGAGATTAGGAAGAGGCATCAAGAAGCAGGAAAATAGTAGTTAAAAGGGTCTGTGATCTGCATCCATAAAAGATACTAATTTAAAAAGTTGATCTTAAACATGGACTTTGAAAGTTTGCATGCACACTATGGAATTTTTTGTTACAAGAAATCGTGAAGGCAAATGAGAGAGATCTATATGAGTAAAAAATGTCCTAGGATATCATAATATGCTAACTGGTTTACAGTTGTTTAATGTAACGCTTCAGGAATAAACCCAGTTTTCTATCCGTTAAATGTAACGATCAAATGTACCAGCAGAACAGAGAGGCAGGAGAGAGGGAGCTTCTCACTTCACACTTGAACAAATGGGGTAAATTTGTATCCTCCTCAAAGTCTTAATTCAAACATGCTTACCTGAGTAAGGATTTGAAGACTTCAGGAACAGCCTGAAGTCCTGTTAATACAAAGAAAGTGTTGGAGGGAAGTTATTGGAACGCAGGGTATACCTTCAGGAGACCTTGTCTGACTTTGGTAATTACTGTTTTGTAATTCACTGCAGTGTTCATGACTTGCTGTTATTTACCTTAACCAGCTGCAACACTGTGTGCCATAATTTTTCCTCAGTTTATCATTCTGCAAAATTGTGGTTTATTCTGTTATGTGATCTGTTGAATTTTTTCATCTTATTTGCTTTCTTCTATGCTTTGATCAAGTATTTCCACAACTCTACTTCCACATGCTGCGGCAGAGAAGAAGGGTGCTTCATGGAGAAGTGATTGTGGAAAAGGATGATTGAATCAAGCCGTGTAACTATGGTGCTTTTAACGGATAAAAAGAGGGTAAAAACCCAAAACTTCCTATGATTTTTCTGAGTCCAAGTTTTAAAGCACGGAACAAGAATAAACAACTGTGCATAAAACAGCATGGACTGTATTATTTTTACAATTAATATATCTTCAGACTTACCTTTCATCCTTGGTTTCACTTTGATTTTTAATTTCTCATTTCTTCAGACAAATTATTTTCTTATTTTCAATAGGCTGACAAATAGCTTTACGAATTGAAATAGTTGGCTGCTGTGCTTTCTACTCTGAAACTTCTGTTATGATCCATAGTCATCATCGAGAACAGAAGGAGAGTTGATAAGTTGTACTGAAAGTAAGTCTTCTGGAACACATAGCATAAATTAGGTAATGGTGTTTTTCATAGACCAGGTGGCTTAAATTTTGTAATTTAAGCTTTACATTAAATAATACCTTTCCAGTCATTAGTACTGTCAGCATGTTGTTCAACATTCTTTGAATTACAGTGTCACACTGTAGAATTCCAGAAGGACTTTTGAAATGAGCTGAATTCTTGATTGTCAGTGCAAATTTAGATCTCTCTGTATTTTCATTTGTAATTTTAAAGATTTGTAGAATAACAGAGATAATATTAGCTGGTGGTTTGTGCTGAGGAGTAGCCCTGATGTGCCTACCTTTCTCTGATCAGTGTTTGGAATGGGGCTTGTTTGCAGAGGAAGACTGATTGTCACCAAGTTTCCTATTTATGTTTAATTATGTATGCTAAAAAATTACAGTATTGCATTTAGAAACTAGCTATAGTGAGATAGTTAACTTCTTATAAATAGCTAAATGGTATAAAATATTGTTGAAATAGCATCTTAAGATATAAATTGTGTAACTTTAATTGCTCCTTCCCCATTAATTCTTTATACTGTGTTGAATTCATTCTACTTTACATCTTCAATAATCTGTAAGAGGGATCTACACTATATTAGTAAAAGCTACAGGTGATATTACCTTATATGATACCTGACTGGGAGAGGTCCAATAAATTAGACACGGACTAAGAGATGCAGAGAAAAGGTAATGCATTTGAGGAAACTTAGTGAAAGAGAAGATTGAAACATAATAATATAGTAAGAAGACATGATAATGTAGACAACAAAGTTATTCTGGTATCACTAATGTCTAAAGAAGCATATGTATGCGGAAGAGCTGCACCAGGGAACTGGAAATCAGAATACTCCTTGTGATTGCTGAGGTCATTTCTGGAATACAGCTTTATATTTTGGCTACCTCAGGGGTGAGTAGTTGCATCAGTCTTTGAGAAGTCAGATAACAGTAACAAAATTAGTTGAAGTGAGAAAGAAGTCGGAAAGATTGAGTCATTAAGTATGTAAAATTCTTTCTTTATATGACAAATTCATATAAAGGAAGAGGCTTTCTAAGTATGAAGGTGTAACTAGAACTGATTATACACATTCGAAACAAGGTAAATATCCAATGAATATCAGGATAAAGATCCTATCAGTGAGATCAATTAGGTGATGGAATGACACAGTAGTGCTTATCAATGTATACAATTTCTTGGAAGGTTTTAAGTTATATGTAATGTAATAGTAGAAAATAATCTTCCTTTGGGGACAGTTTGAATTATGTACTTGAATAGGCAGTTTCCATTTTTAGCTTCAATGATTCTACGATAATACAGCTTTTTTTGACAACTAGAGATACAGCTTTTCCTGGTGTATGGAGTAATTTGGTGAAAAAGGAAGGATTTACTACATCCCTAACTTTCAAATTCCATTTTGTGCCTTAAATTTGTGATAGTTATGCATGTCTTCATTATGTGCAAATTAGTTTCCTTTTAAGTGACAGATGCACAGTGGACTTGAGATAGAATAGTTGTATTTCTTACACTTTTAAAAGGTATAACCTTTGTATTTTTTAGAGCAAATTTCACACAAGGTGCTATAATTTAACTTACTACTTCTCTTTTGTATGCAGCTAAAATTATTAAAATTTTTCAAATATAAACATTTACAATACTGAACCACAAAATAGTTGTATTACAAATGCTGAGAATGGCAGTTGTATTTGTCCAAAGTTCTTAGAGTACTGTTTTATAAACCTCACTTGTCTTTTGATCCATCAGGAACATCATGACAGTTTTTAGAAATATTTCCCAGATAGTAAGCAGAAGAGTGTGACAAAATATGAGTAACTATGATTAGATTAAGTGCTGCATGTTGTTTTTTTACTATCAGGGCAGCTCAGTGAAGACCATAGCTATCAATTTGTTGAAAATGCATTGGATATTTCAAGGATGTGATTTTGAAATCCTCAATCAGATGAGTGTATCCCACAGATACTGTAATAAAAGGAATACCTGCACTATGATACTGTATTATATGTTTTCATTGTGGCCTGAGGATCTTACCATATGTCAGTCAAGGAGGTATTTTTATATACTTTTGTACATGTGACATGAAAAAATACAGCACTGTGTGATAGTCTTGGGTTTGCACTCTCATAAAGCAACAGGGTGCAAGGTAATTACACTTTTTTTTTTTTTTAATGATTTACAGCTACAGAAGAGTCTTGCTAAATTATAAATAGATAAAAATAAAGCTAACAGTTACTTATGGTACTGCATTCAGTGCTTCACAGAACAGAGGGATTGCCATGTAGATTAATTTACGTGGCATGTACTTAAAAAAACCCAAGCAACATGTGCTTTTCTTCCTCTTCTTTTTTGATTGAAGCCTTGCACTGAAGCCTCAATGTATACCTTTCATTTTAATGCCTTCTCAAAGATAGTGAGAATTCCATGCAAAATCTTCTTACCATTGACTTCAAATGGGCTAGGTTACTATCCTAGGTAGCTTAGTTAAACTTCAGTATAACATTGTGAAACTTTTAATTAGTTTGTTAAATGGACATAAAAAGTTAAGTATGATTTTTCGTATGGTGCTCTCTTTCCAACTTCTTTTTGACATCTGTCCTTTTTTTTGTCTTCCTCTCTGCAATATTTCTAGTTTTCTAAAGCAGTGAAATCCTGAAAGTTTATGAAAGATTAAGAATGTATTCAAACATCAGTGTCTCTAATGTTTTTATGTAGTCTTTAACAAATTGTCGATATAAAAGTGTTTTCTCAGTTGTGCTATATATGCCTTCTGGAATAGACTAATATAGAGTATGAACTTAGGAATCTTTTTTAGCGACAATACATAGGAATAGACATTTGGAAGGAGATTTCTATTCATCAGGTGACATTTCCTAGTATTGCTAGTAACATAAACACACCATCCCTTTTATAAACTTGAGCTGAAAGCAGATTTCTTGAAGTTCCCCCCAGCGCTCACACACTGTTCACAATAGGAAAGGCTGTCCAAGGGTACAGATTGGGTGAACCTTGTTTCACAGCTCTGTCCACATGGGCAGCACAACGGAATATACATTGGAATATGGGTATGTGGGATATGAGTACAAGAGAATGTGTCGTTAGCTGCCAAGAAGGTCAGTGAGGCCGTTGTAACAGCAGTTGATAGACATAATTTCTCTCACCTCTTGCTACAGAGGATGTGGGAAGAGAGGAAGCTCAATGTGCTCTCATCCCTTCTGCGTAGGGAGCTCATGAGATCAGCCGGGAGGGTCTCTGTGCACAAAGGGTGCGTTACAAAAAGGGCTTTTCTGTGCCACTCAGCTATCTTGGTGCTATCTATAAGCCTCTATTTCTTGAAGTACAGGTACGCCAATGTAGCTCTGCCTCACTGCTCTCAATAATACAGTTAAAATTAACAGCCTTGGAGAAAGGCTGCAGTACGCTGCTTGTAATTCCCATTGAATGTAACATTTACCCGGGGCTGTGCTATCGGACAGATTGCAATGACTAGTTAACAGGGAGGTGCATGGAGACCTTTGCTGTGACCAGAGGGAACCTAAACCTTTTCTTACCCAGAAATACACACATTTTAAATCTAGGTCTGGCTGCTGCTCTGACTGTGCTACTTGCAGGCTTCACAGTAGCTTGCTTTAGTGGATATTTGGATATTTACATGATTACTAAATAAACTATAATGAAAACAAATTACAACCATTACAATAAATTATAATACAAGTAGTTGCTACATTCACAGTTTTTGTGGCTTCAGCTCTTATTTAATCTGCCTTAAAAAAAAAAAAAATGAAGGAAAGTTAATACAAATAAGTGTTCTGCACTAGGCAGGAGGGCTTCATAAATCAAAATTTTCAGGCAAGCAAACTGTCTGCTGTTGTTTATAAAGGATTGGTTAAATGTGTTTTTGAACAAAAAGTTTGAAAGTTTTTCTGAGAATTAACTTTTATTTCATAAAGTATGTTTAAAATGTGCTCAGATATACTGTATTATTACCAGTTTACAGTTAAAATTCATGCTGAACATAGACTTTTTATAGATAATTAACTGTACCCATTAAAATGTTTTATTCTGTGTTTGTTACAGTGACTGTTTAAAAAACAAACACCTCATGTTTCTGCAAAGCTCTGTGCTCTCTTGCTCAAGTGAGTTGCAGTATTGTTAGTGCCTGCTCAGCTTTACAAGGCTGTTGAAGTGGCAGATTAATATTTGCCAAGGATAGCTCCTTCAGCTTGCTTTCACAACAGGTGCTCTTGGTTCGGTGTCTGGTACTGTGTGCCGTTGATGCTGGTCTAGGGGTCTTGAGTGCCTTCAGTAGGACTGAAGGCTACAGATGTCAGTGAGCGATTCGTCTTTGTCAGTTACCAGGTCTGTCTTGTGAGCTCTCAGGTCACAAAAGTAAGTCTGACAAGTGAACTTAAGGCTGTACCAAAACAAACTGTGGAGAACCTGGATGTTGGGTAACTCCATCCCTCTCATAGGAGCTTACTATCAAATTCAGGCTTGCAACTGGTAGTGGCTTTCAGGTTCTAAAATGTGCAATACTTTCCGTGTCAGGTTGTATCAACTGAAACATGTTACCTTTTTATTCACAGCTCTCTTGCTTCTGTGTTAAGTTTTGAATGTATTTTATGTCCTTTCAGTTGATGACTTTGTAAAAATGTAAGTACAGAAATACTTAAGCATGTCATGTATAGAATTGTACCTAAAGATTCTGAATCATGTAAATGCACCACAGCTGCTCGTTGTTGTTATTTTTTCTGAAATCTGTTGTCATTAGCAGTTTACACAGACAGGAAAACAACACGATTCTTCTAATAACTTATTTATTTGCAATGATTACAAGATTTGTTGAGGTATAGATTCAGATATTTGTTTTAGAGATTGTTAATACTGTAGCACTGTAGAAATTCATCATCAATTAAAAGAGATGTTCTAAACCATGTTCTATTTTGATTAATTCTTTTTCCTAGCATGTAGAAGTCGGTACAAATGTTCAGCATATTACACCAGGCTAGTATCTCTTTACAACTACCATGCTTTTTATCTGGAATTATTTCACAAATTAATTTTGAGGTCCCCTGTGAAATAGTAACTATTAGCCAGCCTGACATTTAATATTTCTTAAAATATATTCCATTTTAATGGAATTTAATGGAAGGTTTGAGTAATAATATTCATTTATCAAATGAGAGAAAAATATGGGGCATTAAAGAGAACGTGTAACAGCTGCCAGCACGTATGAAGATGATTGCATTACAGTGGTCCCAAAATAAGTATTACAATAGTGGATATTTTAGTGTTTTGGAAGAGGACTTTTTTGTGGTATTAACCTTTGAGGGGGGTGGAGGCAGTGAACATCCTCTGGCTGTCCTTAGCTACGTAACTAACAGTGACATTGCAGCTGTGGGGGTTTTGTTGCCATGCCAGTACAGTAAAGCAGTATGTGAGCATTCACACCTACTTCTTTTGAATTAGGAATCAAGTGGTTGTAACCCCAAGGAGCTTAACTGCGTACAAAGGCTAAATCCTGTTAGTAAGATGTATTATAATGGAGATGTTTATCTCCTAATATGAAAGTCTCAGAAGTGGCAATTTGATCTAATTTTACAGGACAGGATTTTACTCATCCCGGTCCAGTGTTACCAACGTTAAGCCAGTTAGGTTTCTATGGAAGTAGAGGAAGAATAGCCACTAATCTCAACAGGTATATGACAGGACAGCCGTACATGCATTCTGTGTAAATGGATTTGCCCAGAAAAGAGTGAACTGTAGCCTCACTCTTAGCACTGTCTGGGTGAGAGCACATGCTTGTGCATTAGCTGTTGCATGGTGACTCGCCTGCCTCCCAGCTTCACGGTGCAGCTGCACCCAGCACTGCTGCCTCTGGAACACACCAGAAGACCAGGAAATCTCCAGCATTACCCTACTACTGCATTATACTAACCTGAATCTAGCAGAGTCATAGAAACTCCCTTCATATATCTGCAGAAATATCTTTTATTTCTGAAGTTGATTTACACCCAGTGACACATCCCATTAAAAATAGTCAGAGTAGATCAGCCCTCCCAGCTGCTTGGACATTCCTAGCTTGGAATGCTGCTGTCACTGAACAACTTTGATTTTAATTTGTAGTTTCTTGTCAATCTGTGCTCATACCAAGCTCATAAAATGGCACTTTGCCTGCTCTTAAGTGGCTGTTCCAGATTCAGTAGAAAAAATTGCAGATGACAAGCAAGAAAAGATTCAGATGGGTGTACTGCTTCACATGCCAAGCACTCTCTGGTGCTCTGAAGACAATCCTGGGTGTGCAGGGAAATTTTTGTGCCCCTTTATTTATCATGTATGAAGTTTCCTTGTACAATAGAATAGACGTTCAAGTCATGAAGGAACAAAACAAATTTGAGTAATGAAGGCAGCAGATAACATTATTGTGTAAATTAATTCTGGGAAGACCTTTGAGACTGGGATTCACCTCATGACAAAATAGAACTGTGTATCTTGGAGCCAGCACTTGAGACCAATTGAACATTATTCCTGTTTTCATTAAAAATGATGTTGTTGAGAGTAACGATCTGGAATTCTTGTCAGAATGAGTGATCATCTCTGACTGGCCCTTGATTGATTTAACTTTTCAATCTTTACATCCTATCTAGCAACCTCTTAGCAAGAGGTTCTGTCTCTCAGAAAAGGAAAAAAAAAAAAAAAAAAAAGTCCTGGAAACAAGTCCTTTAGAGGTTCCTAAACAGAAAATTTATCAAAGAGTTCATGAGATAGAAACATTTTGGACATTTTCATACTTTTGAGGAGAAATAATAATTTAAATCATATGAGGATTTATTTCTTTATTTTGTTCTTTGTGCCTATAACAATAATACAGTACTTGAAAAGGAGTTGGAAACCTAGAGAACAATGCCCAGATGCTAGATATGCTGGTACTGAATCTTTAAAATGATGGTAAGATTTTAGGATTAACAGGAAGAAAGTGGAGGCACAAGCTAACTTTTCTCAGATGGAAAGAGTAGCTCAAATCTTGAGTCTGCCTGTTCAGCTCTGTTTGATCTGTAGACAGTGTTTGTTGTCTATTAATTATTATGTACACATTCCACTGTGATCATGCTTGATTTTTTAATTGTTTTTTTTAAATCTGTAGACGTAAGTAGCTACTGATAGAAATGCATTACTGTCACGTGAAGCTCAGGTCAGAAGAAGAAAAGAGGGTATGGTTCCTCCGTCTCTCAATGCTTTTGAATGGTAAGATTGTCTTATCTTAAGAACCATACTGAACAGTGTTGCCATGATATATTTTAATTGCTATGAAGCCAAAATTAAGCTACTTTTTAGGTTATTATTTTCTTATGATTTTTTTTTTTCTGTGTGGGTGTAAGTGTATGGTCTAGATGATTTTTGCAGTTGTCTCAGAGTTCTGCTATTTTACAGGTCAGCAGTAGTTCACAGCTGGAAGAACACTGTGATATTCCTAAATTGATGCAATGGCTACATTCCTAGAAATAACAATTCTTTCAGTAATTGCAGGATAAAGATAAAATATTAAAGACTGATATTTAACATGAATGTGATTGCCTCATGAATAATGTCTGTTACGTGTGTAGAGGTTTGGGGGTTTTGTTTGTTTCCACCTGCATATTACTTACAAACTAATTACATCATTACCTGCTGAATATGAAGTCAGTAAGCTTTTGTGGTTGGCATGTATGTGAGTCCCTTGTGTTTATGGCAGGTTTGTAGTCCCTTTCCTCGATTATTAGCTTTAACCCTTAGCTACAAATGTCTGTGGGTAAGACACAGTGACTACACCAACTGTCTGAAGTGAGCGTTATAATTCAGAATGCATTTCTCAATGCATTCAGTATTTAAGCACAATTCCTTTTTTTTCTTGTTCCCTTCTGATCTGAGGAGACAGAGAGGGAACAATCACAAGAACTCTTATAAATACCACCAGGTTTTGTTAGTTCTCATTTCACTTCCAAGTCCTGTGAACACTTGCTACAGTCCTTGAGCTGCTAAACAGCACCAAGTTGGAAATAACTCAGTCACCTTCCTATGGTCTGTAAAGTATTAAGGGGCAGAGTGTGCAGAAGACAGAAAGCCATCAGAGAGCAACAGAGCTAACATTTGTGTTAAATGAAGAGTGGGTGGCTTCAGCCATGTGTTGAGTGTAGTATGTGGGTTATATGTTTAGGGAACTGAAAAGGAGACTGTATGTTTCTGAGTCAGTCAGTCCTGGATAGCTGTGGTGCTGTGCTTGTGACTGGAACAAACTTGCTATTTAGCCCTTGGTATTGGGAAGACACATGAGACATGCTTCACTGATGAGTGGTACCATTTATATATCTGGTCTTGTTTTTCGTCTCTGAGCATGCTATGTGTCTGCAATTGCACAGTTTGCAGGTGCTGCTTTCTATGTGTTAAAAGAATTAACACCTTCCTCCAGTGTTTTAATGCAGTTTAATTCTAAGATGTCAAGAACTCATGGGAAGAAATAGCACTTTAAACTGATCTGATTCCATCTTGAGAGCAGCAGAAGTAAATCTATTCGCGGGTTTGAGTGTCTTCTGTAAATAGTTCTGGCAGCTAATTTAGTCCTGTGTCCCATCTTTCTGACGTCATCTTTCCCAGCATAGCCTGGATCTTCTAATTCATGCTGTGCTATGAAACCTCATTACACAAAATAAAATATGTGTGAGAGAGAAACATGAGGCACGTAGGTGGGCCAGCATGCTTAAAGTGTGGGACCTGCTCTTCCTTACTTCAGTCTTTGATGGCAGTTGTGAGAGGAGTGTCAAACCATCAATTTTTTGAGGAATAGCCATACTGTTTGTTGCTAACAGTGGTCTTAAAGTTTCCTGACTGTGAAATGGTTTGAGGGGAATCTGCTCAGGATGTTTTTTTTATAAGTACTTGCTGAGAAGCCAGTCACAAGCTCTTCTTCCCAAGGCATGTTTGGGTGGGGTTTTTTGCTTGAAGACGACTGCATGTGCTTCACTGCAAAGGTGATGCTTAACCTTCAATGTGCCTTATGTTAATACTAAGATTTCTACCTTTCAAGGGGCTTTAACCTTTCTGTTAACTCATTTATGGTCCCATTCCAGGCCCATAGCCTCCAGTGATGATCTTTCTTCACTGTATATTTCATATTTCCCTGGGAAGCTGTGAGTGTTGTACTCAAAGATGTTCAGAGCCCCAGTAATATTGCCCACTATTTCCTCTGGTTGAGACAGGCTATTACCTCAGGTGCAGTAATGGTAAGCATGATCGAGGAAGACATTGTTTCTAAGATGTGATATCTACAGTGAAACCTGGAAACCTTAAATTGGAGGAAGGTGTTAAATTACTTCATTATTTACTAGAAACTCTCAGACATGTAAGAGGTGTGTATTGAATGAGGTAATTAGGCATGCTTTAAAGTCAGCTGCAGTGAAGCTGTTATTTCAGGATTTGTCTCTCAGAAACCACGGGATGAGAGTTACTGATCTCATGATGATAGCAAATGCTCTCAGAGTGCTACCTAGGCTAACCAGTGTCATTTGCCATTGCAACTTCTCTTCCATGGGAAACACAAATAATTACTGTGTAAGTACACTGAGCTCTAAATAGCTGTCATTCCTTAGGTATACCCTTTACCAAGAGGTTTCATCTGCAAATAATACCTTTTGAGATGGAGCATGGGAAGGATGTGATAATTTAGAAAAGCCTTTCAGAGAACAGGTTTTAAAATGTCACAGCTGGGTAGGTTTGCAGTTCACAGTAGGTTTGGAGATCTAGATCATGGGACCAAATCCTCTGCTGCTGTGCCTCAATGGCATTATGCTGACTTAACACAAATTGATGACTTGACTCTTAAAAGAGCTTTTCTAAGAATAGTTCAGAAATTGAATATGTAGTCCATGGGGAATGGTGATACTTTTCTTTTCTAGTTTGGACAAATGCTAGAAATACCAGCATTCCTTTCAGGACAACAATTGTAGAAAAAAGAAAGCTGGAAACAGTGAGGGATTCTAGTCTGAACCAGCTCTAGATTAAACCTTTCTCCAAATGTTCTGATACTGTGAAAGTGCATTTTTCTGTCAAAACCACATTATTTCCCAGGAAATTCCTGGCTAGATCTCAAGATCTGAGACTGAGGAGCTCTCAAGTCCTGAGACTGAGGATGTGTGTATAGGAGCCAGATGGAAGAAGGTGAATGAAAAGCCATATTGCCTCCCCCAGCCGTGAGTGGCCGGCAGAGGCTTCCACGCCGAGACGGCTTCTGGACAGGATGGCAGCCCTGGCAGAATGGGGTCAGTAGGTGGAGAGACAGCTGGCTGCCAGCGGCAGCCTTTAGAGATACCAGCTGAAAGAAGTTGTTGAAGGAGCAATACAGAGTGAAGTCTGCCAAGCTGGGGAAGCAGGGAGTGGCCACAGGGAGCTAGGGACAGAAAGAAACACTCCTCGGTTGCTTAATGCACGGTTGTTAAATCTGGAGGAAGGATGTCCCGGGTCTCTTGCCCTGCAGAAAAAGGAGGTAATGTTTGTGGAGGAGAGGGGGTGAGGGATTAATTAAGCCCAGATTTAAGGAAAATACGGTCACATTCAACAAGTATGTAATCTTTTACCCTCAATTAATCTGTTTCTTCCCAATATAAGCAATGGAAGTATCTTCTGATGTGTCATGGCATCTATTTTCTCTCCTGGTGCCTTTGACTTTGAATTTGGAGAAAAGTGGAAGGAGCTTGAAATGGGAATGAGCTAACTCCTCCTTCTGAGGGCAGCCATGCCTGTGTTTGTACTGCACACCTCCAAAGGAGTATTTGGTTTATTCTGTGCATCAGCAGGTTAATGCTGATTCGTTTCAGCTCTGCAGTGAGAAATTCTCTAAGGTCTGTCTGAAACAGCTACACAGCCACTTCCCTGAAGCCCTGAAGTAGTCAGAGTTTTGCTAGCAGTTCATCAATTTGAGATCCACCTCTGCCATGGTGATCTATTTAGAATGAGACAGGAGCCAAGAAACTTCAGACTTGGGTGGCCTCCAACCCCCTTCTGAAAGAGGGGGCATATCAAAGGCAACTCAGCCACTGCCATGAGTCTGGAGTCTTGCAGTGGTTTCATTGCTTTCAGTCTGGGAGTGTAGCTAGAGTTAAAATAATCGCTGTTCTAACAGTTCACCCATCTCATTTTTTACCACTATGCCCTCTGGGAAGCATGACTGGCTGAAAGAACCGTATTTTGTACTCAAAAGCTGAGAAAGAGGCTTAATGTTGTGACAGACAAATTGGCTGAGAAAACAAAGGATGAAGTGACAGCAGGAACTATTTAGAGAGTAGGAACGTGGGATTTAACAACACTACGCAGTAAAAACAAGCTAGTTCCAAAGTATAAATGCTGATCTTGCATATCTGGGGTAACCTGAGAAGGTTTCCATGTTTCCAAGATTTTTCTGATACTTGAAGTGGACCAGATGGTCATTTGGTGGGAATTAGTGTACTGCATGAAAATTAAGCTGCTGGTTTACACCAGCTGATGTGTGTCCCTTTTATGTTTATAAAATACATCATGTCTATTTCTCTTTTATATATTGCTTTAAGTTTTCTAAACTATGCCTGTCTAGGTCATTCTTCAGAAAGCTGAAAGAAATTCAGGCACTCTCATTTCATTGTACTAGGCTTTACTTGGTTTAAGGCTATGGCAAAGACAATTTTTCCTCTCTGTTATGTGCAAGTCCCTTCTGACACTGAGAACATTATACTGTCTTCACAGAGGATTGATGCTGTTTATTGGACATAAAACTAAAGGGGGCACTAAAAACAATTATAATAATACAGTATCTGAAAACAAATAGATTTTCTGACACAAAACAACAAAATGAGTTATTGCTGTGTCAATTAATGCCTTTAAAATGCTTTAATTGCCTGGTATCTATTTCAGAATATTGAAATGCAGAGGTAATTTGGGCTAAAAGAAGATATGATTCACAGTCAAGATGTAAGCTGTGACTTGACAAGGGGTTTAATAACTGCCTCAGGCAGATCAGAATGTGTTATAATGAGAATCTAGCAGAAAAAACATTGTGGAACTGAACTTCAGAGTTTGCCAGTGTCAGTGACTAGCTAATAATGCTCCTATAAGGTAGAGAGGCAGAAGTGGTCACTCTTGACAGCAGTGACTCATGCAAGCTTCAACATAATTACAAAGTACTCATTTTTGAAGGAAATACATGCATTCTTATATAGTCATATATATGTACATACATCCATATATAAATATAAAATTGTTTTTGTGGAGTACAGTTCAGTGAAATGCATTTCAGCATGACAGAGAAGTAGGTTCATGATAAAGCCTTCACCAATTTACTGTGCTCCGTTGTCTGCTCATGTCTCCTGCCAAGTCCTTTCTGGGAAGCTGTAAAAAGAAAATTATTTGCTGGCTTAGGGTTGGACTTGACTCTGTTCCCTTCATTGCTACTGTACTCTTCTCTTCAGGGGATCATTTTACATTTTCTTAATTGCAGAGACAGCTCATGGTGTTGGCAGTGGTTGTACCGAGAAACGGATTTTAATGAAGTGCAGTTCTCTTACTGCATTGGAACTTCAGCATTTGCAAGCTGAATGATAGCATCCTGTCAAGATAATGCTGATGACTTTGTCAACACCAGGACAGATTTATTTAGCACCCATGCATTTTATATCAAGATGGTGCTTTAAAAATGTCTTGCTATGTTGCTTTATGTTTACCTGTATTTTTCTGTTTAAGAATCATAGAAATGTCTGGGTTGGAAGGGACCTCTAGAGGTCATCTAGTCCAACCCCCCTGCTGAAAGCAGGGACA